>JAUZNJ010035557.1:0-12205 GCA_034780135.1 Jordanella pulchra
TTTCAGCACCTCCAAAGATTCTCAATTGGATTGAGATCTGGACTCATTGCTGGCCATTTTAAAACAGTCCATTTTTTTCCCTTTTTTATCTGTCCGTCTGTCCTTTACTTAGAGATTTCTTTTTAAAGAAGGGATTTTACATTTATTGGTGGGTGATCAATGTCATGTGTAATTATATTAGCTGCCATACAGTATATGTTTTTTTCTTACGTCTTCTCAACAGTGAGTCAGCTCTATTTGACCCTTTGACAACATGGTGCCAGAAGAGGGCAGACAAGCTGCATCATAGACAGCAACCTATTTGATCCCTTTCCATGAAAAAGAGACAGAAAGAAAAAAAAAACCTTTTAACACTATTGAGGAAACCCATCAATTTATAAGAGGGATCTTAGTGCGCTGATGTTAGCAGGCAATTTCCATCCGGCCATGTCTGTGAGGAAAACTGTAAATTCTTCATGCTTGAATTGTCCTCCATTAAAGTAATGGGGATTCTTAAAGAGGGACATGTTAAACTGTTGGCTTCCGTTAGAACAAGAGTGCTCATTTCACAACTTACCAAAGTGTCAGTAATTTATCTGCTTTGCTGAGGGTGTGAGAGGCAGCTTTAGCACAATGTTCTCCAGATGCTGCATTATCTGGACAACAAAGAGCGGGATTTATGGAAGGGAAGCTTTTCAGTCAGTACAGGTTGGGATATTTCTCTTGCTCAAGGGGAAAAAAAAGTGTTATAGAACAATTCAATCAAATTTTGACAGAGTTGTTTTGTCATTTTGTTCAGCTTGCCCTCCAACCCAGCAGTGTTTCATAAACCTGTACGCAGTGAAACCACTGAAGAGGAAACGAGGTCAAAAGTGTTTGGTGTTAAGCTCCCCAACCTAACACTTTATCTGCCTTTTTTCTCTTTCCTTTTGAACAGCGAGGTGATAACCATCTGTGGTGTGCTGTAAGGTTTTTATCTAAAACTAATCATGCTGGTGCTTCAGTGCAAATCCATCATCTCCTTATGAAGAATATTTCGTTTAAAATAACCTTATGGCTACAGCTGAAAGACATAAGATCTTCCTCTTTATCAAATGTTTGATGCAGTTATGACATCCTGCTCTGACAGATTCAACTTCTTGACACTTGGTTCATGCAGGGATGAACATATATTACAGACCTGTTTCACAGACTTCGACCACAGCATCTGTTTTTTCTTACAGTTTCCTTTGTCTGAGCTGACATCATTGCTCCGATTTAACGCAAATTGTTTTGGATTGGCAAGGCATCCACCGCAGCTGAAATCAGCCCATGTCTCCGTGTCTGCCGGTGTATTCCTTACACATGCATCATTATCTCACGTAAACACTGGAAACACAAAACTGCCAAGAGAGAGGACGCCACTCAAAGCAGCAAAGACAGGCCTGATTGAAGAGATCCTGTGGGGTGACAGTCTTGTTTAGTGTCAATTTAAGAAAACAACAAGCAGAGCTCTGCCTTTTTGAGAGGATCAGCTGTATTGAGGGTTTTTATTTATAGGAACTGTTACATTAAGGGATGTTCCTGTCAGAAAACATGGATGCAACAATATAGGGTTACAAAAATGTCCCTCACATTGAGATGTACTTGAGAAGAGCTTGCACACAGACCCCCACTTCTCTCTTCATCTCTTTATTTACCCCTCTATCTCTCTCATTCACACATTGTGGCTCCAGTGTGAAGCTTTGCAATGAGTCCCTTTCGTATGCAGTGCAGGGGCCCCTGTGAGTTCCGTCCCTTGGCTCTCAAACTAAACAGTGAAGATGGTGTTATCTGAGAGCTGCCAGGAGGTTGTCAGCCTGCATTGGGTCGGGCCGACCAAGTGGCCAGAATGGTGGATGAATGTCCGTGCCAGGCCCCCACTGCCTTCCCTTCCATGGACATCTGCTGCGTGTAGAAAAAGCTGTGGGATTTGTCTGTGGTTGCATCTTAATCCTCCATCTCTTCTGCTGCAGCCATGCCTGGCTGACCGAACCACCAGCTCTGTTCACTTTGCTCATATTAATTGCCCTTGCATGGCTCACTGTTTGGTTCTGATTACAGTCATTAATTTCAATTCCCCTGGAAGACTGAGCCACCGGTGCTTCCCTGAGGCAGGCGCAGATACGCTCCCTTTCACATCCACATGCCTATGTATATGCAAAGAACAGCAAGAGAAGGGTTAACTTTGACCTGCAAAACCGCAGCGAGGAGGAGTCTGAAACTGGCAGGTTAAAAAAGAGGTTTTGAAAACAGATGTAACCCCTTTTCTCTGACCTACAGCTGTGCAGTGCTGCATGCATATGTTGACAGCAGCTTGACTGAGTGGAAAAGGGGGTTTCTTTCTTTCTTCTTTAGGTTTATTGAAGAAATAGGTTAGTTCCTAAATGCACTATTCCCATTACACTAAAGTCAATAGGTTTAAACAAACTAATATTTATTTTATCACTCAGATTTAGTGGCGATCACTGATGGTTCAAACTCACATTTGACTGACTTCTTTTTACATAAAATATTCATCTGACATCCAAGAAGCCCCCCAGAATTGTATGAACTTTGACAACAAATATAGCAGGTGAGTCATTTTGCGTGTTTGTACATTTGTGAATCACTTTGAAAACACATGTAACTTAAAAAACAACTAATGTGGTGTGAAAAAGTTAATTATTTAATTTTAAAAAGTTCAAATTATATCTTGTATAGATTAATTTCACATCAAACAAGCTTTTTCTTTTTGTTCTAATTTTGTTGATTAAAGCTTACAGAAAACTATGTTATTACATTAAATCAATTAAATAAAAAATCTAAACAGAAATGAGAGGCTTCTTAAATATTTGTATACACTCAATACGTGATTGTTCACCTTTTACATGAATTATTGCACAATGCAGCATGCTAAGGAGACAATCAGTCTTGTGGTATCGCCATGGAGCCCCAGCAGGCTTTGATTGTGGCCCTCAGGTCATCTTGTGTTTTTCATCTTTTGTGACAATTAAGGGCAGGTGAGTTTGCACGAAAAACAACCCCAGTAATACCACTGTCATTAAACCAGCTTTTGGTACCTTTGGCACTATGCTCTTGTTGCCAAATAAGATCTGCATCTCCATAGAGCTTTTCAGTTGAAGAAAGCATAAAGTGCTCAAACATTTCCTGGTACATGCCTGAGTTGATTGAGGACTTCAGAGAACAAAGTGGATCAGCAGTGGATTACATGGATTTGGCACCCCAAATCCTTACAAGCTGGGGAAAATTCTCATTGCTCTTCAAACAATATGGATGCTGTACTCTTGCTCTCTTTCTCCAGGCAGTGTGGCCTTGATTTTTGGTTCTTTTATCCCTGTAGCCAAGATAAGAGACTTCTGATGTTGTCTCTGGTCCAGTAGCGGCTTGACACAAGAAAAGGGACATCTGTTGCCAATGTGTAGGATTTCTGTGTATCCTGGCTGTAGGTGCCGTGCCTCCAGCCTTGGTCCGCTCCTCGTGAAGTTCATCCAAATTCATGAATGGCTTTTGCCTGATAGTCTTCTGAAGGCAAACTTTTTTCTTCCATTCAACTTTCTTTTATTATGCTTAATTACCTTTTGTAACTTACCCTGTGGAGAGTGTCTGTGACATTTATATGTATAAACAGTATATGACTGTACCCATCAATGTGTGTATTTAGACAGATATCAGTCATTCCTGTCATAATCCTGGGTCAAATTCTGACCCAGAATTGATTAAAGATTTCAAGCATGTCATCATGATTGGCAGAAAATAAACAGCACACCATAAACACACTCACCACAAAATATAATAGTTGAAGTCTAATGTTGTATTAATGCTTCTCAGCAGAGACAAGGAGCTGTTAAGAGTTGACATGTAGCTAAAATAAAGTAGAACAAAGACAGACCAGAATTTAACAACAAAAGGTGTAAAACCTTGATAGAGGTTCACTTCCAGAATGAAAACTTAAAATGGCCCTATTAAAATCCAATTGTAAATACAGGTAAAATTGCTTAAAGAAAATTTAAGTTCTATAACTGTATGTTAGCTTTATATTTAGAAAACAAAAGCTGACAAAGACTTTAGTTTTCTAATGCTTGTGCTAAAAAAAGAACAACCAAAAAAAGCACATCAATAACTTATTAAAACCATATATGATTTTTCTTCTACTTAACATCTGCAACTAACTTGCAGCTAAGTTGTAACTAAAGGTGTATAAATAACTTTTCATAAAATTGTATATATCACTTTTTTAACACCTTTAAACTTGTGCTGTTACTCTTCATTAATCAGTGTCCTCATCCCAGCAGGTGGACCACATCTTGTAAAAATCCAACATCTGGACCAGTATGGTGGTCTGGCATAATAAGTTTCATATTCGCTTCAATATTACTTGGACAAAAAAAAAAACCCTAAACAGTCTCACCTCATTATGTTTTTTGTGAGCTCATACACTAACTAAAATGTTTGGTATAGCAGCTTTTCATAATTCAACATGTAAGTATAAGTTAACATTGCTAAACTAGATGCAACAGAGACATAAATTAGTCAAGAAAGTAATACTGCAATGTCAGAAACTATAGGGTTGTATAGCACAATTTTAAACTTATGAGTAATGTAAAAGGTATGAGTGCAGATTTTTACCCAGATGTGAAATTCTTTGCAAAGGTCTCCACACCTTCACAGATGCAGTGAGTCAAGCTAGGAAGCTCAAGCACAAATAACCAGAAAATCATAAGGTTTCTGACTTTCATAATATGTTGTTCCATTCAAGTGTATGTTTCTCTATGACAGCACATTTCAGCTATAGTGCTGTTACCAGTGAGTATGTTTTTATCATTTTCAAAATAATATAACAAATGGCTACTTCTCAGCAGCCGTTAAGTAGATCTGTAGAGAGTTGTAAAACTTTTCTGATACTCCAAACTATACCCCTTGCCGTCTGTCACCTTTTCACCTCAGAGCCTGGGGTTTCCCTGGGAAAGTGGTGCTTCTGGATTGAGTTGTCAAACAGCTGTACCATAAAGAGCCTCGAGGGGGCATGACCGTTAGGTTCGGTGCCCTGGACTGTGATGTGGGGGCCAGGCACACATAAAATCCTCTGAAGCCTGACAACTTCCTTGTTGAATCCACGTGACCCAATTAGCAAAGTGGTCCTGAGTTGGAGAAAATTAAAACATTTCAGGCTCAATTTCCCAAGATGGTAGTAATTATTTATTAAAAACAAATTCTTGTTCTTTAACACTTCTCCTGAGATTTTTTCGAATGGTTTAAATAGTTCACCAAGGAGTTACCAAAGACCTAAATATTACACCAATGGGCTGCATATTTTGTATATTTATGATGTTTATGTGCAATGGCAATGGTCTACCTTGTGTAACTTTACAAACACAAGCTTCAATGTTTGTGTTGGGATTTAATGTGAATTATGTCCGACAATGTAGTCCATTTTTTGTGGTGGAAATTCAATTAAACTCTGTTTGGTTTTATCTCCAATTCACAACATAAAGTCATCTCAAGCAACTTTACTGAGACATATGGCGAGCGGCTACTGTCGCCATAGAATGTGGTGACAGTAGCCACTGGCTAGCAATGTGTAGCTGACTCAACAGCAATCCCTCCTCCCATTAATCTTGGTCTCCTAGCAATGTATATTAAGTCCACTGTCATAAAACCATCAGTTTAAGATGAACAATGAGTTCAAACTTGATGGTCAAATTAAGGCCATAGTTAAGTGTAGATTTAACACGTTAAGAAAAATAGCAACAATTAAAATCTATTTTTTCAAGGTAGAAGTTGGAAACGGAAATCCATGCCTTCCTTTCTTTACGGCTGGATTACTGAAACTCCCTTTATCTTAGAGTTGGCCAGTCTTTTCTTGCTTGTCTGCAGCTCATACATGGAAAAGTAGGAACATCACCTAATCCTAGCTCCTCCTCAATGGCTGCCCGTGTACTTCAGAGTTCATTTTAAAATCCTCTTGTTTTTTTTTTGGGAAACCAAAAAAAAAACAAAAAAACAAGAGGTTTACATTGCTTGTCACAGACTTGGAAAAAAAACAACAAAAACAAACAAACTCCTATGCTTAGATTTGTGGCTAATAGTTTTCCTGTCAACAAATCCTCTCTCTGAATGATGGATCTCTACAGATCCTTCAGAGTTACCAACAGACTGTTGGGTGCTTCTATTATTATTTTCCTTGTCAAACATGTCCGTTGAAGTGAACAACTATGTCTTAGTTTGCAGTTGTGCCAAATTGTTTTAATTTTGAACAGGGATCACTGAGCTATTTTAATATTCTAAAATGCTTTGTAATTTAACCCTGTTATGAACAACTGCATAACTCTTTTCCTGACTTCTTTTTGTGTTCCTTGATCTTTATGATGCCTTTTGCTCACTAATGCCTTCTGAAACCCCATGAGGCCTTCACAGACCGGCTACATTTGAACTGAGATTGAATTACACACAAGTGAACTATATTCACCAATTAGGTGACGGTTGAAAGAAATTGTTTGGTATTAAATTCATTTGGATGTATCAAAGTAAAGGGGTTGTATACAAAAATGTGGTATTAGTAAAGAAAATCTGGTAATTATTCAATTTTATTCAGCTTCTCAGTTATGGATGACTCATTGTATGTCTATTACTTAAAATCTTGATGAAATACATGTTATTATTTTGTAAAGATGTAACCTGAAAAAACTTAAAAATGTTTGAGGGTAATACATAATTTTGCAAGGCATCGTATTTACCTGCTGTGATCTTTCCTAAAGGACAATCTGATGATGAGCACAAATTGCTTTAGCTCTGTTGGTGCTTCAAGACTTCATTACCCCGAGGGCAGGATAGGCTGTAGGCCTAGAGATGCAGGAAAGTAAAGGGAAAAAAATCAGTGCTGTAGAAGGTCATATTGATTGATAATCAAGTATCCTGTGGATTGTACTGTGGCTTGCTCAGTCCCTAAAGCATGTTTGTTGTGGGATACCAGACAGCTGCCTGAGGGCCCTGTACAATGCAGGCAGGCAGGCAGGCAGAGAAAGACAGTGAAATCAATGGCTGTCTCACAAAAAGGCTCTTGTAGGTTCTTCCCAATCATCTAAAGTGGCTCTCTTGGCACCTCTATTTGCACTTACCTCCACAGGAAAATAAGCCTGATTCATTACGAGCCCTTCAGCTCCAGAGAGTGTTCTTTCGTATGCTTCTCTGCACTCAAGTAACAAACAGTGACTGAAGAAGATTAAATTCCCTCAAAATGTAAGCATTTGTGCATTAAGAAAGCAACTCAAAGACATGTGAGAAGTAGCAGAAATTCCATCCTGTGAAAGATAAGGATGATGGGGGGTGGGGGGCTACATGCGCCTGTTGAGACCAGGCCTCTGGTGTTTTCTCATTCCCCAGTGGGCTTCTGACAGAGCAAGATAGGGATCCTCAATACTGACAGCCAAATGTCCTCATCCATCCTCATCCGAGAGGCCCACAGGCGTCATCAAGACTGTCTAAATTTCCCCCGACGAAACACCACAGAAGAAATTTCTTGCCCCTAGCTTTGCAAAGTGATGGAGCTGGGAGTTTCCCCGCAGAGCCACTGTCAATATGTCATCATCGTCATAGCTGCCAGTTGGCAGTCTGTATAACCCGCTGCAGATGTGTCAGCAAAACAGTCTCGATTTTGTTATTATTTCTTTCCACTGAATATCCATTGCAGGGCACTCTTTTCTGTATTTTGCTCTTTAGGTCATCATTCAAGCTCCTCACGATTTTCTCCCGATCTTGTGGTGAAGAGGCATTCGTGATGATGAGCAGACACGTAGGGGAGCATTTGTTTAAGTTGAGGGAGGAAGTCTCTACTGGATGGAGATACACAAGCACATCCTCATCCAACCTGGCAGGGTAAAAAAATAACAAAAAAAACAGAACATTTCAGCCGCTTTGGAGAATAAACTGACCATTTCACAGGATTATGCCATTTAAATAGAAATGTGCCCTATATGAATTATGCAGTATTTTTATCTGTGGAAGTTGAACTAGAAAGGGAAAATGTGAGGCTTTGACTATAAAGAAATGTTTTATAACCCTTCACTTTGCCAAAAGAAAAAAATAAGGATAGTCCTATAAAATCCTTGAAGAGAGGCTGACATTAGATAGCAAGTACAGATACATACAGTATAAACTAAAAAATTCAAGAGGAACTGCAGGGCTTTTTTAAATGGCTAAAGCCAAGCACAAACTTAATGCAAAACTTATCCGGTTTGGTTCATTAAAACCTGAAATTGATATTAAAATTATAAAAGTGTATATACCTGTAGATTTATTCTTTACTTTTTGTCATGTTTACACAAATATTATTAAATATATTTAAATTTAATTTTATGTGTTAGAACAACAAAAAAAAAATGCATAGTTATGAAGTGGAGGGAAAATTATTCAACATGCATTTATATTAATAATGATCAAAAAGTGTGGCGTGCATTTGTATTTGAGACTTAATTCTGACACCTCCACAAAATCCCAGACAACTTGACTACATGTGAATAGACTTATTTCATCCACTTTGATCTCTAAATGAAGCAGCTCAGGACTTTGTTTGAGAACATTAGGGAGCTAAAAGATTTCTGAAAAGGTAATTCAAGCGGTGGACAAGCCATAGTTAAAGTGGCGAAAAAATCTGATGCATGGTTATTTTAAGAAACAGTATCACAAGCTTTAAAAATCTCATGGACATCAAATTATGATCAACAAAAGTTAAAACTGTATAGCACTACAGCAAACCTGGACAAGTCTGTCCAGCTAAACTGACAGGCTGGGCAGAGAGAGCATTATTTGATAACACAAGTTCATGGTCAGTTTGAAGAATCTGTTAGGATCTCTGGCTCAGAATGGGATATCTTTTGAAAGGTAGTAGGTAGAAAGTGTCAGCAGATGTTTCCAGCTTATTCTCAGTAGATTTTATTCACTACATCATTGCAACAATTTTTTTTTGTTTTGCTTTAAGACAAAAAGGGGTTCATAATATGCTTGTCTCACAGTTTGCACCTTAAATTCCAGGTTCTTTTTATTCTTCTTCCTCTTCTTCTTTGTGTTTATTTGCAGTTTGCAAACAGCAAATTGGTGCATTAACAATATCAACTTCTTTTAAAAGGGGAACTGGAATGATTGTCAAAAAAGAAAAGGGAAAACAGCGTACTTGTTATGCAAAAAGGAAAAAAAACACAAACTTCATAAACATAAAAAAGAAACAGTATCAAGATATTTTATTCATTTTCACACTTCTTTACAAACAAATGGTTTTCAAAATTCAACATTTCAAATATTTCAAAGAATAAATTATACAACAACAAAAAACTTCATTGGGTTGTACCCAGTGATTCAATCAATGACATCTGGAATCAACAGAAACAGGAAGTTTTGGGCCAGCCCCCCCACTACTGTATACAGAAAAATAGTTTATATGCACTAGAGTTATAACATCTATGTTAAAGGGTCTGTATCATAAAAACTCAACTTTTTGGAGCGTTTAACTGTGTTGGTTTTTGATTCCTTCATCAAAATCATGTCCAAAATGGTATTTTGCTTGTCTCATGTATGTTTGACTATTTCTTCTTAATTCTGCGTTCTGAGCCGCAGCCCCTGCCTGTCCGGGAAAAAACAAGTGGTCATCATTGTTTTCAGTAGGACAGTGTTAACCTGCTCCCTCCAGGAGGCAGCTATCTTGATCACACCTGTCCAATAAACAAGACCCCCACTTTCTTCAGTCAGTGAGCAATGAAGTTTTTTTTAATCCATTATTGTTTCTATAATAATTTTAATCTAACTATTCAGCTTCCTTTTCTTGCAATTATTTGTTTTGCTTCTATGCCACTGCAATGGTACAGTACTTTAAATTGTCTTGCCACTGAAAGATTTCACACTACTTTGTGCTGCTTTGTCAACTAACATGCATAAAAGTTTGAGGATACCAAAAGACAAGGTACAAAAGTGTTTCAGGTGTTGGATAAGTTTCACAAAGCACTGTGCATGGGTCAGACACCAGGAGTGCAGCACAAGAAGTTTACTTTCAAGCTGAATTTTCAGCTTTGTGATTTTTGTGAGGAACTGTTTCTACATATGAATTAGGAGAGAAGAGCAAGCTTTGCGATTCCTTCGACCGCTCTAGGGTTTCATTTAAAGCACAACTAAAGGAACAAGAAATCTCAGAGATTTCATTTCAGAAGCCACGGTTATAAACAGCCAGGCACAAATCATGGCTGCAATAAGGGATTTTGGATTTAACACAGACTAGGATATTTTGGTTACTTCCCTAGAGATGCAAACAAATAAACGTGTCCTCTGACTTGGGGGCACAGAGGACGCTTTAACTGCACGTTGAACATGTGCGGCTGTGTTTGACACTTTGACTTCTGGTCTCATACTGTATCATGTTACTGGTGGAACAGTCCTTAAACTTAACACGGCACTATAACACTGGGCTGACTGAGACGGAGGCTGCTTGTGGGGTGACATGTGACCTCTGACAGAGGAATGTTTTCCAAGGCTCCCTCATCCATCTTCATTTACTCCTGGTGGTTATTGTGCTATACAACATTAATTCAAACAGCTCGAGGTGTTTGGATAGCTCACTCCAGTCAAACTAAACACACCCTAGTTGTCTGAAATGACATCCATCAGTCAAACTTTGTTTCGATAAGGGATCATGTTAACTTACGTTATCACTTATTTTGACTGAACTTTCAGAAACCTACATTGGATGAAGGAGAGAGTTTGTTTCTGTTTGAGGAGACTTTCGAGTTATTTGGTTTTATATATGTTTTCAAACCCCAATTAGGTAGTGATACTTTAAATAAGCAAATTATAATAGGTAGAAATGTTCATTTTTATCAGTTTCTTTGGTCCTTGTTGCAATATTTCATTTACTTGTGCTATATAGTAGGGCACTGTGGAAAAATAGACCATCTACAAATCATAGTGCAAATTATTAGAATTTTATGATGAAGTAAATATTTAGATTTTTCACCAATAAACATCTGAAAGTGTCATGTACATTTGTATATAGTCAGATTTAGTATTTACCTTTCAGCAGAGGTGGGAGATGTGGAGTCACTAAGTCATCACTATACCATGTTTTGCTCAGCCACTAAACCAGGTGAGTCTAATCTGCACAATTAAATTCCATGTCCATATTGGACTCACCTAGTTCAGATTGATGTAGCAGTTTGAGCTGCTTGCATTTCTCGGCCAGTTTCCTCAACTGAAATTTGTTCTGGACTTTGACTAGCGAGGCTATTATTCACTGGGCTAATCCTGGTATCTCAGGCTGTGTGCTTACGGACCCTGTCCTCATGTGAGATTATCCTTCACCTCAGTCTGGTTTCTCAAATCACTTTCCCTAAAGGTCTGGGTTAACTTTTAGATGCATTCGTGGCCCAACATTCTGAAATCAAATGGCTGCAATACCTCATCAGTGTAGCCAAGTTCTACTGATGACTTTACTTGATAGGACTCTATGCAAACAGAAGGGGTGACTTTTTAGACTGGTATTCTGACAGGTTTTCTTCCAGGATGCTATGAAAGCGTGGAATTGCCTCCCAAGCACAACAAAAAACAGAATAATGTCAGGACACATAAAATAAACAAAATATTGCCAGATGCATCTCAATAAAGCTAGTCTAAAAAATCCCAAAGTTGCATAGGCCTTCTGGATAGGAATTTTTACATATTATTGTAAGACTAATACAGGAGCTTCCAGCTGTCCTTCGGAGTTACTGACCCTCTTTTTTTATTAATTCCTGTTTCAAAACACCTGGATGATTTATCTCATTGAAAAACAGCAGAACTAATCAAGTAACAAGACACTTAATGTGCTTTTGTTCCAAAAGGAAGGCTCTCAAAGGTACAACAAATGAATAACAAACAATGACACTCAACACAACATTCTGGCCTAGGGTTTAACTGTTCTAAAACACTTGAAGCATTGCTTTCTTTTTAATTGGATAGTGCCACAGTTTTATTATTATTTTACCAAGTAAACTGAAGTTTAAAGCGATTTTTCAGACATACATACATGCATACATATATATGTATTTATGGAGGAGACCTTTTTAAGAAAAAGAAACAAAAACGAATAAACCAAACAAATATGGACCAAATATAGACAGGCAGACAGACAGACAGACAGACAGACAGACAGACAGACAGACAGACAGACAGACAGACAGACAGACAGACA
>JAUZNJ010035558.1:0-12205 GCA_034780135.1 Jordanella pulchra
TGGAAAACCCCGGCGTTGATTCAGGGTGGGAATACCGCAAAATGTAAATCATTGTGTCTTTTTTAACTTGATATTTATTTTGTAAATGTTTAAGTAAAATGTTTTAGTTTGCAGAGAATTATTTGGCTGTTTGGATTTTTGAATTATACTTATTCAAGCTGAACTTGTATGGTTTGAGGGAAGCCACTGATTCAATTTATTTATTTATTCTTTTTTAGGTTTTAAGATCAAGAAGTCTGTTGATGCTCATAAGGTGTTAAAGCTGGATGCATAAATGACAAATCCAGAAAAAACCTAAGCCAAAAAGCAGTCAGCGTTTTACAGAACGTTTTTTTCTTCAAATAGTTTTATGAGGACTCGGTTTCAGCTGCTTTCTAAAAGATGATTCACAATTTGAATGTTGTTAACTAAGGAGTTCACAGTGGGCTCAGTGACTGTGTCCAGGTTCTGTTGAGGCAGAACAGGCTTCAAACTCTTTCTTTGGCTTTCCCTCAACATGACGCCGTCCATTATGACTAAACATCTCCTGTGGTCTAGTTAGCTTTCAACCTGTCAACCCAGGTATGTTAGGATGTTATGTTTAGGGATAGAATAGTTTCACCGAAGTGCTAGATGTTAGAGAAAGGTCATAACTGTTCAGTACATTTCATTTCCCATATTCAGTTTGATGTTGATTGGGTTGCAGCAGCAGTGAAACCCATGTCAATAAGACGAACCTGGATTGTGACTGCAGATCTCCTCTTTCCACCAGTGAGCAAGACTCTGGTAGGCTTTCACGGCGAGGAGGCATCAAGCTGAAACCAAATGCTAAGGACAGTATGGTGCTGATGCAAGACACACTGGAGGACCAGGCGAGTGCTGCAGTTAGTGGGACTTCAGGGAGGGGGGGGAGAAGAGGAGCTACTCTGCAGAGGAGAGCAGGAACCAACGCGATGGAGAACCACTTCCCCAAGCAGCAGAGACACTTTACTGCAAAGATCGTTGTCATGGGAGACGACAGGGTCATGGGTCGCCTGGCAAAGGCGTATTACTTCTACAGGTAGGAAGCTCTTTGAGTCACAAGACCTGCTTTGAACTCTGTAAAGGATTCTCCATAAATCTACATATTATTCTTAAAGGTGTTTGAAAAATCATGATTAATTTGTTGAACTCTTTCACTTAAATACGTAGTGCTTCACCTAGATATTTCACCATGCACACCACACAGTGCGTAAGAGTTAGGATAAATAAAAGAAATAGGTTTTAAAGTTCTTAACAAGTTAGAAAATCTGAAAAGTGTGGCATGCAAAACATTCAATACTACTAGGCTGAATTGATCTTTCATAAGACAATTTAATTACATTGTTTTTATGATAGCAATCCTCAAAAACAGCAGCAGAAGTTTTATATGGCCAAGAAATGTCTCATAACGTTGACAGTTTGGACTTAAAGTTAATTTCATTTAACCAGGAAGTTTTCTGCTGATTGGAAATGACACACCTGCCTTCCAGAAAATCATAAGACGACACTCAAGATGCATCACTGTGGAAAAAAGAGATTCATCAGCTTTTATTACATTTGAACAAGACTGGACATGTCCAGAAAATATCACACCTTCTCAGTAATCAATTAAAAAGTCTTAATTGGTTGTTACAGAAATGAAACCATCCTGTTATTGCTGATCAGCTCCGCTGGTATTTTTTCTTATTTATCTTTAGGGATGAGCTCCGGCTCTATCAGACCTGAGGGTTCTTCTTGCCATCGCTCTGATCTTTTAGCTCCTCCACAGATTGGAGTCAGGATTCCGACTGGGCCACGATTAGACTGTCATGGTTTATCCTAACCACTAGGGCTGGGTATTGGTTTAAATTTCAAGAATCGATTTGATCGGTTTTTAGAATTTAAAATAAATAATTTTGATCTGGTCTGATCTAAAATTGGATTGCTGCCATTCAAAAGATTTTTCTAGCTGTTACCTAAATAAATGACTGTGTAGTTATGCGGCATATCAATACTAGTGTTATTAACTTTCATCAGCAAAGAAAGTAATGGTAGTTAGTGTTGGCTGTAAGGACAGTCAGAAATGCAGTTTTTTTTAAATGTCAGGATTCTTCTTTCTTTCACTGTTTTCTCCATATTGTGAAGATATGTTCATATCTCCACTCAATATGCAAACTATCCGGCTGACACAGTGAGATGTTATGCTGACTGAACTGCAGTTGTAGGCAGGTGGTGCCAGTTACACACCAGTGCAGCAAGGATGCTGCGTTTTATTGGACAACAAATAAGAAAAACTTTGATAGTCAGCCAGTTCGGCTGGACAGACCAGCTGTTTAGGAATCCTTTCAAACCTGGCTTTAAAGGTGGCTCTGTCTGCTGACGGAGCGGTAGTGCATGTCTTCATCGGCCTGCAAGCGCACTCAGTCTGAGTTGTTGACGAATTATGAAGGTGGCGGGATCCGTGTTTTCATAACATTTTTCTCACATATATGAACAAATAAGGAGTTAAATGTGTTTAAAACCCATTTATCTGCTCGGCTGCAGAGAATATTTAAACCTGAGGATATCGTATTATAGTTCATTTTCCACAAAGTTTTAACAAATTAAAGTTAAATGCTATTTCACTTACGGAGATCATGGTATACTATATTTACAAGCAAAATGTTTTTTCTACATCTATATTGGTGTATTGTGGCCTAAGTGCTGCTCTCAGTGGGTGGGCCTTTCAGCAAATGGCATGTTCTAGTCGTAACAATTAGTGGATTAATAAGTTATTTGAGGATTATCTAATCAATTATTTGACAAATTTTAACCTCATTTACTATCCTTCTTTCCTTCACAAGTGTTGCCTTTTTTGTCCATGTTTACTTCGATTTTCCATAGCCTGGAACATCTTGTAATGTTCTTAGATATATTATACAATAGCCACTGGAACTTTAAACGTTTAGATAGGGCCTTATTGCCATTTCCTGACTTGTGAGCAGTCACAATGACCAGCCACAAGGTCCTCAGTGAGCTTCTTTATCTGAGCTATAACTGTCCATAAACCAACAGCAGCTGCTCCCAGTGAATCAGGGTGAATAAGACTCGTTAGAACATCTTGGACAATAAGGAATGGTTTGGACCTTATCATAGACGGTGAATCTGTGCTTCTCTTTGAACTTTAAATAAAATCTGACAAATACTTTGTTACTCAATTGTGCATCTTTTACATCATTTTATTGTCTATGGGAAGAATCCAGTCTCTTTTCCAGTCAAGACAAAAATTTATGGTAGAAATAAAGTCATTTCAAGTGAAAATGGAATATGAATGATTTCAGCCTTTACTGTATGTTGTAATGCTTTACCTACTTTGCCGGTTGATGTAACAGCTACCTCTCTGGTTTGAAGCACTGTTGTAGTTTTGATGAAACAACATGATGTCACCTGTATAGGTGCAGTAAACCCGTCACTGTTATGAAATTCAGTCTTAACTTGTGTTTTGCTGCTCTCGTTTCCTGTATCGAGAAATAAACAAAACTTCTTTGACTAAAAATGTCACTTCCTGAAAATGCAACACGTGTTTTTACCACAATTGTCAGAACTGTGCAAAGCTGTAGGTTCTCACACATGTGTGCTGTGGCCTTTACAGAAAGAGAGAAGCCCGGCGGCTCTTTATGACGATGAAAGTCAGCCTCCAGTTCTACTACATTCCTGTTTGCCCCGCTCAGGCACCGAGCTCACCTTCTTTGGTAAGGCAACCTCCCTTGGGTCACACAGTTGCATAATTAGAGTAAACAAGTCTGCAAGGACCATGAAACATAAGAAAGTGTTAGGCAAGTCCTGAAGGCGGGTTTATTGCAACCCAGACCTTTTTTGTTGTTGTTGTTGAAGGTAAAGCCTATGTACTTCAACTCACTCAGAGAGAATCTGTTTAGAAAAATCTCATAAATCTCAAACTAAAATAGACTATTTCTCTTTTAGAGTAAAATCACAGAAGTTAATTTTTTTTGGTAATTTGTTTTCTTTTTATTTCTTGAGTGTTTGATCCACTGAATCCAGTCTAATATTATCTGACAAAGTTCCTTTCCGTCTAAAAATAAGCAAAGATTTTAAAAAACAATCCAATTTGATATGAAATCCTGGCTAAAACAAACTAAGCCCACTGCTCTGTATGATCCTGTTTTGCAGTCAACGCTACAAGTATCAGGTTGTGGCCTCCTCTCTACTCTTCTTTTGTTGTCTTCTGCTTTCTGATTGCCTCTCTGTAGTTTCAGATCAGATATCACTTTTTTTGTCCTTCACCATTTTCATAAATTTCAAAGTGCTAACAAACTGTTCTCTTGTGCTGTTTGAGGTGTTTTTAGTTTCATGTCCCTTTTTTTTGTAGGTAAACCTCAGTCAGAACATGGGGGATTCCTGCACTCTTGGTTCCTACTTGAGCAACGTGGATCCATGGTACAACAGCAATATCAACAGTTTGGGATGCATGATACATAAACTGGCTAAAATGGTATGACATTTAAATGCTATTCTCATCGATTGTTACCCTACAGAGGGCACTTACTCATTGTCCTTGAGTCAAGCACTTGTGGTTTACCTTACTTGTTAGATGTTTGAAATGTCACTCTGTTACTCCATTCCAGAGAGTTGGAATGGAGTAACAGCACTGCAGCGATGCTCTCTTTAACTTTAAAACAGGATGTAGCTTTACATCTTTTCTATGAGAAAAAATTGCCAAAACCACAACTACAGACATCAAATCTCTGAGCACAGCTAAAATTGCTCTGACTGTCTGTTCATAACCTGGAAACGGATTAATCACCATGTGGAGTAAAGAAATATATGAATGAGATGTAAGGCTGAGAATGTCCTGTATCCTCTGTGAGAAATCCTGGAATAGCCTGCTTTAATCTAGAAGGAAAGAAAAACACACTGATCTGCATCTGTTGTGATTTCTAACCAGAGCCTATTTGTTTTATAATTGTTTTTTTTTTTTATTTTTTATTTTTTATTTATTTATTTTTTTTTAAGTGATCAATTTTAAGTTAACTGTGAATGATTCTTATATAAAAAGGAGAAAGTATTTTATTTTGGAGCATGAGAAAGGTGTCATCAGAGCAGCTTTTTCTTACTTTGATTCATTTCAATGCTTTAATATTTCATGCTGCAGTTCAGCAGCCAGGAACCTACAACCCTCCCATCCCTCATCCCCACTCTACAAGATTACTGTTTGACCCTCAACTGTACAATATTTATCATAAACCTTTACTGAATTTCGACAAAGAAGGTTTACATCTAGAATGAATATATTTGTTAGACACTGGACAGAAAAAGGCTCAGATCAGGAACAAGCTGCAAGTACTTCAAACTACAGCTACAAGACCAGAAGGACACCATGTTTTTCTTGCATCAGTAAAAAACTGGAGAACTAGAGCTTATTGGATCCCAGACTCCACTACTTCCATCGCTACCTTTGGCTTTTTTTGCTTATGCATGCTCCACGGCATCAGGCTAAGGTTTCCCGTCAGATCTTCTGATGCATCTTCTTGACAGAAAGATGTTTGTCACCAGAAATGCTAACACATCCTCTTCGACTCAGAGATGTTTCCATGGAGTCAACCAAAAAAAAAGAACACAAATACACAGCAGTATTGAACATACTGAGGTTTACTTGCTCTAGATAATCTAGATAATTGATCCCGTTGCGTAACATTTAAAGTAAAACTATTGGTGCAGTTATGCAGACCAGTTTGCTCGGTTCGCTTAGCTATCAGTTCTTCTCAAAGCACTACATGTGTTCAGGCTGAGCTTGCTTACAGTCCACTACAATCCACTGAATAACAGAAAACTGTAAATATTAGAGCATTTAGTTTCAAAAATATTTCTTTTAATGGTGTAAAAACACATTGTGTATAACCAAGTGTGTCTGAGTGTTGGGTGGGTTAATATTCTATGATTTTTTTTTTTTCTCTTTTAGCAAGAAATGAATCCAGAAAGACCCAAGGACCCCTTCATCTCTGATGTCATTACATACTATGTCCGCAGTGCCCAGCAGCCGGTTTACTTCACCGTCTATTTTGTAAAGGTAGTGTATTTAAAGTTATTTATCTAAAGTGGGAATGTATCATGTTGTTTGAGAACCACCTGCTTCAAATGTTGTTTAATTCAGATAATGTTTCCTTTTTCTGTTAGATTAAATTTAACAGCATGACAAAGGAACCAGTGGAGGAGGTGTTCCTTACTAACCTGGAGATTGAGTTTCCAGAGTTCAAACTGATTTCAGCTTCAGTTCGAGGTGGGGTTTTTTTTTGTTTTTTTTTTCACACATTTCGATGAACCTGCTAATCCAAACTGTTGTGAGCTCTTCTTTGTTAACCACTTGATCTTAAAAGCAAACAAAAAAAAAAAACGGTCAACCAGATTCCTTGTGTGTCATCTGGTCTTGGTTGTTGTTTTCTTGCATACCATGAGCCCCGAACCAGTGATGTAACTGCATAGTTTATATTATCAAACAGATAAACACAAGAAGAGCTCGGGGGAAGTTTGTGGAGCTGTGATCTCCATGAATTACAAAAAGGTGAGCTGTGTTTTTTATTCAGCATTTCCTCTTTCCTCCAGTCAGGGGAATCGTTTTTCCTGATCTAATACCAAATGTCCATTTCTATGATCATTTCTAATGCTTACCTGTTTGTGTTCTCTGCTGCGTCTGTCCAGGTGACCTTAAGTGGCCGAGATATTGACATAGGAATTTCTGTCAGAACGTCGGGGGCTCAGATTAACGCCATTCCTTCCTGCGAAGCAGAAGGTTCAGTTTTCAGTTTTCCATTTAGCTTTCCTTCACAAAGGCCTCCGTATGTTTTTGCTTTTGTTTTTCTCAATGCTGTGAATAATCTCTCACCTTTTCTTTAATAGATCTGAACTGTTTGACTCTAACGTTGAATGAAGCTGGGGCTAAGACAAAGAGCGCATGTGGGGTGAGTCCAGAAGGAACCACTGTAGGGATTAGCTCTGAATTATTAATGGGGGAAAATGCTGCCTTGCTAAAGCATCAATACTCCCTGAAGCGTTACTCTTTTTGTCACATAAAAAATAAAAATATCCGTCAACTTTGTAAGGAGTTTATGTGATAAACCAAAACTAAATACAAGAATTTAAATGTTTTTTGTTTTTTTTTACAATTGTGGATTAGAAAGTGTGGTTCACAATTTGTTTCAATCCTCTTGACTCAGACTAACCTGGCCAGCAAAGTCAGTCTGTGTAAGGCTCAGGACTTTCCAGTCTAAAACAAACTGGACCAATCACAGCGCAGGAGGCGGGGCCTTAATCTAATAGAGATTTCTTGTCACAATAACAGTTAAGATTGCAGCTGCAGTGGAGCAATGTTTTAATGATGTCCTTTTTGTCCCGAGAGAGTTGTTTGTATAATTAATGTTTAAACAACTTGCTGCTCTGAGAGATTTTCTTTAAAAAGAAAAGATTTTTTTCATCACATCCATATTTATCTGTATTTTTTAGGAGACTCTGTTTGTCCTGCCTTTGAAAACTTACTCTACCATTAATATGGCGTAAACACGGCATATATCAGTCTGTCTGACCAGGCTGCGCTCTGATCACCTTAAATAAAATCCATTAAGGCTAAGTGTCAAGATGTGGATAATTGAATATTTTTACAAAGCACTGTATGTAAACATTTTGTCAAGCACATAATATGTGTTTGGCTTTTTGTTTTGATTTTTTATGGGGATTGTTGTCAAGTCAATGAGTCGGTGTAATCAGCTGGTTTTCCTTAGATGGAAAACTTTGAACCAATCTGCCTGCATGATCGGGTTGAACTGTCTGTAAAGTTCCTTGAGACGACATGTTGTGAATTGGCGCTATATATATAAAAACTGAACTGAATTAAATTTCATTGACAGGAATCAAAGATTCGAGCCAACAACATGAAGATTCGTTCTTTAGAGAGACGATCCTTCATTCTCACGCTGGACAGAGACAAGCGGAGGACTTACAAACATGTGCAGAGGTAAAGGTTTCACCTTTCTTTACACCTCAGGGGTAACTGTGGTTTTACATGTGCGACATTAATGTTTGATGCAAAAATAATCTGAAAGCCTCAAAGCATTTTTCACACTTGTTACATTTGGAAACAAGCTTTCTTTTGCAGCGAAGACTGATCTAGTTTTCTAAACCTTTTGATTGTAGCATCGAGATCTCTCCCTGTCTGGATCCAGGATACTGCGTTCAGAAAACCATGAGGTCCAAATTCTGCTTGGATGCAGATCGAGACGCTGGACTGAGCAAATACATGAGCAAAGCTCTTCCTTTGCCAATCAACACGTTTGCTGGAATTATCAACTAATGTGTGAAAGTCAGCCAACACCTCATCAGTAAATAAGGCTAACCTCACTCTGTTTTGAGTGGAAATGATGGTTGTCTACCTGGTCTGATCTTTGAAGGACAAAAAAAAGACCAAATGAGCTGCTTCTGAACCCAAAGTGTTCTGCATCTGTCCCTTTGCTCTTACTGACAGCGATTGGAAAAAGATATTTGTTTCTAAGCAATCCGTACTATGATGATCACATTCTCATCAAGTCTGCTGATTTTACAGTGTTAGAAAGGGTTATCATGCTGCAGGATGGGATAACCCTTGATTAGCATCGCGCTCTTCCTAAATAGCCTGCTCTGTATTGTTTAATGATCACAGATGTTCATTATTTTTAACTGTCGATAAAATCAAAGTAATATGACCTGCAGAGAAAATGAGGCAGGCTCTGATCTGCCACAAGAAAAACCACACGTACTTGGAGGTTAGGGTGGGGCCGTCAGGCAGTGTGTCTGATGACCAGGTCAGCGCTCTCTGCAGCAGCAATGGGAACTCAAAGTTGGACTTAACTCACAAAAACAAAGACTTAGACTCTTTGTCTGCGTCTTGCATCTTCATCAATAGTCTTTAATCTGGATTCAGTCATAAGGAAAGTGTAGCTAATCAGTGTATATGGTTAGTGTTGGCACCTCTGAGCTAAGTTAGTGTATCCACATGGTTGTTAATGGGTAAGGGGTTCCTTTGAAATGTTTACCTGGACGCTCACAGACTGTCTGCTCTTTCTGGTTCATAACAACCTGTTTGTTGTTATAATGACCAATATCAAGCTCTGTATTAACAGGCTTCTGGTCATTTCAGAGCCAGATAAACTCAACTGACCCCTGACATGTTCTCTTCTCTTGCTCAGGATTTTTTTTACCAATCCAGACGTTCATCATAAACTAATTATCCCGTTTCTAGTTTTATATGAACATAAATGCATTTTGATGGAATCTAGATGGGAACATATAGCTTATTGATTTTACTGACAATTATTTGCAGTTTATTATTCTTAACTTATCAATATATATGTAATAAAATACGTTACTGGATCCTAATCTGTTTAGTTGGGCCTCAGGATAATTATTTATGGTTTAAGGTCATTATCAGATGATCACTCATTAGAGACTAGAGAGGCTTAACTCTTGTAAACTTTGGCTCCTGTTTGTTGAGATCCACCTGAACGATGTTATCGAACATATCCTGCTGGCTCTTATTGTAAACCAGTTTCCTTACCTGTCGGTTTTTTACCTTGTGGCCGATCAGTGTTTGCTCTCCCAAATCTGGAGGGAACCTCTTTCATGAAAGCATCATTTTGAAGGTTTTAAGAGCTTATCTTGACGCTTACTTCACTCCTATATATACACTACCTTTAGACTGCCTCTAGACACACAGAAACAGTTAAGTACCCTCACCTGACCTGCCACCTGCTGGAATATTGCTCTCACTGCTCTTAACTCATCCCATGCATCTCTGGATGCTGGTTACCGCTACCATTCAGACATCTAAATCCATCTCATCTGTTACATAAAGGAAGCTTTTATCCAGGTGAAAATGACTGACAGGCTTTGCTTTGATCACATAAAATGGTGAGATTTAAACCGTGAGCTGCGTCAGAAATTACTTAGGACAGAAAAAAGGTGTGATGATGATCAAGAACACATTCAGGAAGGTGCTGTTAGACCTCCGACTTAACCTCTTCCAATGCATCGTGCACTACCTACAGGGACAGTGTGCTGGAGTCACACACTTGATATTACACAAGACAGACATAACCTGTGTAGAAATCAAGTAAAAATCTCGCACTGGAAGGCTTTACATTAGATGGTGTATATTAGTGTTGAAATGTTTTTATTGCACTAAATTTGCATTTTTTTTTACATATTTAAAGCATCAAACAAGACTTGTAATTTACTGTGAAGGATCCTAAAAGTGTATGATCACTGATTGTTGTTCCGCAGCTCAAAGAGGGATGACTGTGATCTGACACAGTTACTTGTTCTGTTGTTTTTCATGGCAAGTGTTGAAGTGAAAGGTTATCAGCTGTAAGTATATTACCTGCTGTAATTAACAGTCCTGATATCTACATCAAGTAAAATCCAGATTAGCAGAGGCACCGAATCTAAAGCTAGGAGCTTGTCCAAAGCAGGACAAGACTTAAATGGACTTCCACCACGTCACTATGTTTGTTTGCACAGAAGCTGGCAGTTATTAACACAGGAAATGAAAGTATGAAGTAGTACAGCATCAGTGACCTTCCTGTGTGAAACATACCGAGAACAGAACTTGAAAGTAGTTTTTTAACTAGTCTGCCTGATAAAGTCAGCAATGAATGAATCAAATGATCTATAGTAGCCTAATGCTTTATCATTGATTCCTGTACTGCTGTACATTTAAACTGAGCTCTAGTCTTTAATAAGTGTTTTATTCTCAGTATAGGAGGGTGATTTTTAACCTCCTTCATCCTTCAGTAATCGTCAACATCTGCATATATATTGATCCATTACATGGCTGTGACCTGGTGCCAGGTAAAGGTTTATTGACGTGTTTGCATAAACTCCTGTAAATTTTGAATTGAGTTTTTAGACAGTAGAACTCAGCTTTGGTCTTGGTCCCATGCAGCACGTAGACACCAAAACTTATATTACTGGTAAGATATTAACTGCTGATACCTTTCTTACAGAACCTCACTTTAAAAATGCTGTACTGTCCCTTTATGTTTATTTTTTGAGTATCTATTTTAACTGGATAAAATCAAGTAGATATGAAACTGGGAGTAATTATGTGTGATGAGCGGAATGAATAAGATTCATTAATCACTGAGGTGCATGCTTACGTGTGTGTTTCTGCCGTCTGGCAGGGGACAAAATCATGGGTTTCAAATTCATGATCTATTTTGCACATTATTTTCTCCTTGTTATAAATGAAGGATGTTTTCCAACTTTGGGATGACGATGTTTAAATAAATGATTCGTTTTTGTATAAAAGTTACTCCTGCGTTTTTATTTATCTGCAATGAAAGCAAAATGTTGGATGGTGTAATTACATGGAGACGTCACCAGATGGTGCCGTGTGGTGGTAACACATTCACACATTCGCACTACCTGATGGGGGACATCTGGAACATCTTGCTGTCTTTGCCTCGGTGCATCCATGACTGACTGCCGATGACTCAGAAATACATCAACAACCCGCCTGCAAGACCCTCCCCTTCAGTTATCTCTGCTGCCTCTACGGCTGGAGAGCAGCTGCAGCACCGATGGAGAAGAAGCAAGGATCTGCTCATCAGTATGGTTCACTGGAGCGTACGGCATGGAGCAGAGACGCCAAAGAAACAGGTTCATTTAAACAACCCTCCCTCTGTTCTGTCTGTTTACCTCACAGGGTTAAATCTGACATTTGTGTAGATCTGTAATATTAAATGAAGACCTCTTTTCACTTTGGTATATATATATTAGCCTACTGTAAAATACAATTTAACAAAACATTTCTTAAAGTACTTAACTGTGTTTGTCTTTTTTGAGGTAAATTTTAAGAATGCAAGTTAGACGGACAGCCGATGTTTGAAACCTTGATTTACGATTTATATGGTGTTTTTTTTAGGACTTTTTAAAATTTATTTGAGACCTTCTTGTAGTTGATGTGTCTGCTTTCTAAACAGCTACAGACTGCAGCTCTGGAAATGTCAAGAGTCCGCAGGTGTCTCCCGAGCGCCAGTGTTCAGATCACCTGCCTAGTTATTGCTCTTCGGTGGTCCAAGCATCAGGTTTACAAGTCATGACTCACAGTTTCAGAATCAGAATAAGGTTTATTGCCATTGTTAGTGAAGAAGTTCACAAACTAGGAATTTTTTATGGTACAGTCGTGCAACATAAAACAGAT
>JAUZNJ010035559.1:0-12204 GCA_034780135.1 Jordanella pulchra
GGGCTTGAAATAATCTGGCACCAGGCAGAGGTCCAAAGGAGGTTATAAAGGCTGATGTGCAGGTGGAGCTGATTAGAAATATGAGAGTTGGCAGGTGAAGATGATTAGGGCATGGCTGATACAGAATCATGACACCTTTGGGGCGAGCTAAAGAAGAGAGTGCAAAAGAGAGGACCCAGGACACTGGATGATCTAGATCGATTGTGCAAAGAAGAACGGTCAAAGATCCCTCTCTGTGTTCTCCAATCTTGTGAAATGTTATGGGAGGAGATTAAGTGCTGTCTTGCTGGCAAAAAGGGGCCAATAATTGTGGGACTCATGATTTAATGTTTTTTATTTTCTAAATGTGTGATTTTATTTTTACCACCAAAGTAGTGGACCTAAATAAAAGGTTGAATTTTACTCTGTGTTTGCATTTGGGTTCTTTGTTGTTTAAAAGAAAAGGAGAATTTCTTTAAGTCCTCGACCACATCTTAAACCGGGGTGCCAATAATTGTGGAGGGCACTGTACATGTCAGCATGTGGGGATACTTTCCTTCAGTAGGGAGATGGAAGCTGGTCAAGGACGATGGGAAGATGGATGAAGCTTCTGAAGGCCAGTCCTGGAAGGATATTCTGCAGCTGCATAGACAGAGGTTGATCTTACAGTGGGATACAGATGGTAAACAAACAACCACCGATATAGAAGGATGGTTTAAAACTAAGCATACTAAGGATGTGTTTGGGGCCTGTTCAATGGGCCCCAAAACTATTTTGTTTATATGCAGTTTTGTTTTTTGCTACCTACTGTACCAATAAACAAAGTCTGAGACAAAGCAACGCTTGACGTGTTTAGGGTTCAATTCCAAATGAACTTTTCATTTTTTTAGTGTCATCAAAAATCTATTCTTTAATATCTTTTCAATTCACCATTGTCAGAAAGTTCTGGGCTGATATTAACATGTCAAACGCACTGAAGGTTCAGAGGCTCTGAGTATTTTTGGAAGGAGCAGTAGATTTGTGAGGACGTCACAATGACCTCTTTTCCTCTGTTTAAAACTGGCCACTCCACCACTGCAGGTAAGTGAATGTATAATTCATGTTGAAACTGATGTGCATATTAATGTTTTGGTGAAGACGGGGAGCTAATGTAGCTTCACACAGTGGTGCTCTGAGCAAACCCGTCCTGTGATCTGAACAGAGCCGCCGTCAGCCAACGTCTCCTGACCTCTGTCGTTATTAGGTCGTGCCCAGCTAGCTCCACCAGCAGATGACAAAAGTGTAAAAACTGTACCGGCTGGGGGTTTTCTCCAATGCTAATTGGGGGATGAGATTGACAGACATCCACATAAAGTATCTTCTCCTTTGACCTTGACGGGCATAGTGCTCTACCCTGCAGGACAAGCACAAAGGCTCAGCTCTGCCCTTTAAAATCAGTCACTAAGATTCCCGTTTTGGTTTCCTCTGTGTAAACAAGCAGACTGACTCTTTACAATAAACCCTGAAGACTCTGACATGTGTAGCAGGATATAGAGAGCACTAAGCAAATGTCAGAGGTTTCCTTCCTCAGCGTGTTATTTGATCTTGTGTATGTGTGTGTTAATGTGTGTGAGTGTGTTTTCCATTGCAACAAACAGATGGTAACATAATGACATCATTGCACTCCAGGGTTATGTTCTCTGAAACTCAGTGGCGGGGAAAGAAATAAGGAGGGTTTCATCTAAAAAGAGCAGCAGAAATAAAACATTTAGCTTCACTTTGCCCTGCTAAACGCCGCCTACTTCCCAGCTCCTTGTCTTGTCTGTTACAAATGTCAATGCTGCCAGTTAACTGGACTTGAAATGATGTGCTTCGTCTTTTTCAGCCTCTCTCTGCCATGTTCTCCTTCATTTGTTAAGGTTGCCCCGAGCACCTGAGTTCCTTTTTATGAGCATCTCTTCTTCCCTTCTTTTATTTTTTATCTCCCCCCCTCTGTTCTCAACCTCTCTCATCTCATCCAAGCAGGGAAAAACCTGTCACCACGCAGCATTAGTATGCTCTTTTCATATCTGGGCCTCCTTTTCTCCTTTTTTTTTCTCTCTTCCCCTCCTTCCCTCTCCCCTTCCTGCTTGTTCCATGCAAACATAAAAATAGTTTATGCCTCTGACAAGAAAATGCCTCTAATCCCGAGGTTTGTTGGAGAGCAAACAGACGCAATTGGCCACTTATTATTCTGTGTAGAGTTTTCTATGTGGGGTGTTTGTGGTATCCATGGGAACAAAGTAAGGCGCATAAACCCCCCCACCCCAGAAACCTCTCACTCTCCCTCCCATGTCACTGAGCAGAATTGGAGAAGAGGGGATGAAAAGAGGCGATAAAATAACACACTTACTGAAACACATGAGGCAAGCCATAACCTGTTAGTTCTGTGAGTGTGTGTGTTTTGGTGTGAGTGTGTTACTCTTTGTCAAGTGTATAATAGTATCTGCACGCCTGCATACGGCGGTTAGCTTTCACACAATCAGATTTCTTTGATTGAATCCTTGTGCTTAATATCAAAAGAGATGGTGAAAACTGGAAAAGAAAGACACAGGTGGTGATTTTGGTCTTAATGCAGCATCTTCAGCTCTGGGTTCAGGTGCAGTGGATGAGAAAAGGTTTGTAATGATAAGTCTTCCGTATATGAACCGTCTCTTCAGGATGTGCAGACCTTTGCAATCCATCCAACACCGTGGAAATCAATGACATCCAGTTATAGAGGTGTGAAGATTGAGCTGCGGTCAAAATACTTTGCATGCCAAGTAGTGATGAGAATTCCTGCTCTCTTCCCGGATCCACATAATTCGACTAAGCAAACAAAAAAGCAAAATAGAACTATTTCTTTAGGTTTCTAATGTATATGAAAATAAGAAAACTCTTTCTTCATCTGGGTGAAGTTCAAATATTTGTCGTTTTTGGAGGCTGAAGCCAGTAGAGACGATCAAAATAGACCACTGCTGCCGTAAAACGGTTCAAGTCTACAAATCTCAGAGAAGTTTATGAAAACACTCTGTAAACCGTTAATCCATCATCACATTTATATTTTATATGTCAAAAGCAGTTGATATTTTACAGCAGACATATTGGTAGGAGGCTAATAATAGTCATCAGTTCTGAGTTTGGTTCATGCAGAACATTTCTGGACAGAACGACCTGCTTTGTGTGACGGTAGAAACATAGGAAACTTGTCACCCCAAAGGAAGGTTTAGCTTTGCCCATGCTGGTTCTTCAAATGAAAAATCTATATGAAAGCAAACAGCTGCCTTTTCTGTTCCTCTTCATCCAGAACTCAACCTGTGGGTTTCAGGGTTTTCTTCTAGAAAGTGTAAAAATCCATAAGATGGTAATCATGTTTGTTATAAATGTAATAACATAATTTACCTTTATGTCAGTCAGTTACATCAAATCCCTGTATGTCTTGGCCTCAGCACATGTTTCACTCTCAAAGATCATTGGTGACTTGCTACATCTTATCTTGCTTTCCTGTGTAAATAATACATTTGGATTTATGGATGATCGCCCAGTGTAACCGCAGCGATAGATTAAAGATAGGCAATTTTTGTTAAACAAGCTTACTTTCATCATTTACAGAAAGAAATGTAATTTCATCCATTTGTTTTTATACTATTTTTTGTTTTTCTTAAAGCTAAGTTTTACTTTTAGAATTTGTTCTTATTGCATTTGTTGTATAATGTCTTTACCAAGCAAAGAAACAAAGAGTTTTATTAACCGCTTTGCTCAGAGCGCCACTGTGCGAAGCTACATTATTCCTTTTACTTTTTAAAGAAAGCTTAATTTGTAATTACTGATACAGATACTGTTCCAAGGAATCTTAGAGAATCCGATATTCAACCAGACACCGTGTTGTTCTTAAAAGGTTTACTGAATACTGGTGGCGAGTTGAACAGGCTGGAAAGTGGGAAGCTGACAGAACAGGCTGATGACTGATTGGTCAGGCTGATAGCAGCCTTGAGAAGTCAAGCGATGGCATTACAAGCTGGTGACATGCTGAACTGGCTGATGGCTAGATGATGACTTAACTGAATGGTAACTGACTGAAAAGGCTGTTGACTGCTAGAGGCAGTTTATGTAGGGCTCAGTCAGGAGCTGATGCGAGTCCAGTGTGGGCAGGGTGAGTACAGAACATGGGGAGGCAGGCGGTGCACACAGTCAACAAACCCCATTAAGAAAAGGAGGCAATCTGGCAGATACTGACTGAGAGAGGCAGGTTTTAATAGGAGGAATGAGGGTGATTAGGAGACAGGCAGGTGCATCGGCTCGCTCTGATTAATAGGACTGAACAGAGCAGAGAGTGGTAAACAGTCAGGCACAGAAGTGGCTAGTAACTAGTTACATCTAATCAGTTAAAATTACCTGACTTGCTTTTAGAAAGAAAATAGTTGTTGTAATTTACTGTTGTTTTACTCAGGTGTGTTTCTTATGAGTTTATTGCTACTCTTACTTTAATACATTTTCTGGGTACTCCACCCACCCTGAGTAACTTGAGCTATTTGGAGAGCAGGAGAAAAAAAGAGTAAACAGACGATAAGTCCTTTATCCTTCGCTGACATATATGCATTTCCTACGTTAAAGATGGTTTAAAAAAATTATGTTAAATACATTGATGTCTAAAGTGTGTCTTTTGGAAAGGTTTGTTCATTTCTAATCATGGTATTGACATACCAGAATTTGCACATAACTGTCTGATGACATAATTGCAAACATTAAATAAGATGTTACAAGCAAACAATTAGGGTAGGGTCATAACTGGGTTAAACTGAAGAGTTCATTTTCCTTTAATGCTCTGAATTAGGACTACTTTTTGATTAATTGATTCTGTAGGAACTAATATGTCAAATTCATCCTGACACATATAATGCATGCACATGACCAATAACTCAAGGGTTGTTTAACCGTTGGACTCAGCAGTGAAAGGTCACAGAGGTTACAGGCCGTTGAGCGTCAACATATTGTCCAGCTGATCACTCTTTATTAAAGCCTTCACACGAACATTTAGCTGCAGGGCGGTGGTAGCAGTGGTGGGGTGTTCTCACCTAATCTAAGACTAAAGAACAGACATTGAAGGAGGAAAGTAGTGGAAATAAACAGATATAAGGGTTAGGAAGATTTAAAAATAGTATTTATCCATCAAACAGGTGAGGCACAGATTTACTTTTAAGTGAAAATGTGACATGTTAGCAAAGTGTCATGGTTTGTGGGGGTAAAGGGTCACATCAACAGACACATGTTAAATGGTTATAATTTATTAGACACAGAGGGGAGTGGGGTAACTGCCATCAAAGACTTAACAATGAGGGAATGAAGAACCAGAACTTAGACAACAAAAACTAAAGGAAACACAATCATTCACGATCCGTTCAGTTAACAGAACAGATCGTCACATTAACCGCCCTGTTTAGTCAATACTGCTCAAAAGATGGCTGGATACCTGAATTATGTGTAGCTGCAGATCTAAACCAAAGTTTTTCCCAATCTTGTTTCCTAAATAGCTCAGCTTCAGTCCGCCTGGATGGATTGTTTGTCTTAAAGTCAGTAAGAACAGCTCTAAAGCGCCTGTTATGTCGATCTTTTCTCTTTTAAAGCGGTGATTTGACACATCAGACAGCCTTTGAATGTGATGTGAACCAATGTTTTCTTAGTGTTCCCAGGTGGTTTCTCCAGCTCAAGCTCTCATGCAGTGGCTGCTCAGCGTCTTCTGTTTTCATTTCACCACCTCAGCACTGTAATTGTAGATTATTAAGAACAGAGATTATTCCTGATCTTAATCCCAATTTTGAATCTGCTCTTTTTGTCATAATGTTAACCTGGCTTTCTGGTGGCTGAGTTTTATTATAACAAAATAACATGATACAATTTCCTTGTTTAAATTTGTTAGGTATTGTCTTAAACTACCTCTGAAAAATTTCAAAAACATTTAAAGCAGACATCATTGAGATGAAGAAATACAATTATAAATAATTTTTCTGCCTTCACTCATCCCAAGTTGGCAAAAAAGAAATAAAACCATTGCCTGTAAACTTCAGTAGGAAAGCAAAGTATTACCTTCTCTAGAAATATAAACTTGCTGAAAAAATGATGGGTAAAAGATATTAAAGTGACTAATACAAGGTTCATGTTAGCAACTACAATTGGAGATTTTTGCTCATTTAATCAGATGAAAACCTCCAGAAAAGACAAATGGACTTTTAAATCTGGTTTCTATCAATGAAATCTGTTAAACTTCCCTTATTCAGCTCTGCATGGTTGGTCTTTTATTTCAAAACCAAATCAGTGCACAAAAACTGACAGATAATAGAACATAAATCTTATCTAAAAAGATCAACTTGATTAAAAAAATCATATTCATGAAAAACTAACACTGTCATTTCATGGACATAATGCTGAACATGAGATATTGTAAAAGCAAAGTTTTACCACTGCACCTGATTAACAGGGAAATAATTTTAATTTGTATATAAACCCTTTTTTTATCACTGACTATGTACATCTTTATGTATCACATAGATAAAGAAAAAAAACATTGATAATATAAAACTAATCCAATCCATTATAGATTCATCATTCTCCTGTCTAAAAATCGTTGTGTCCTATACATTGATAGTGTGTCAAAGTGTAGGAGATAAACTCCAGGAAATGTATATTCTCATGTTCTCACTGAATCATCCTAAATCAGGATTTTTGCACTTTAATTGCAGCTTTAACATTAAATGTGTTCCAATTACGGCAACAGAATGGAAAGGAAAGTGCAGATGCCATCTGAGCTACCTTCAAACCTACAGTAGCATCTGCAGCCCCATAGTTGTAATTACTCCTAACTTTAAAGCCACCCACTAATTGAAGCCATGTAGTATCCCACTGCACAGGAGAGGCACCAGTAAATGAAACAGACTCCATTTTAGGCTTTCTTGTTCGCTGGCCGTGCTCGTTATTGGTTATGTAAGGCTCTAAAGGCCTCGTCCACAGCTGTGGAGTATTACCTCATCACTCCAGTTCAAATTCAACAGTATATGACATGAACAAGGATGCACTTGTCTGAAGCTCATTCGTGGTTCATATTTCCTTTAGAGCAGACAGGAACCCTCCAGGGTCATGCTTACCGTCAGACTGCCAGTGGGGTGCTGGTTGCTCACACCCAGGAGAACCACATTTCTAGATGTGGCCATTGCTTTTATTTGTCTCTCATGTTTTTTTGTTGTTGTTCTTTTTGCTCTTGTGTTATTTTTTGAACCACAACAGAGTAATAAAGAGACTCGTCTCTGAAATCGTTTGCCAGGCAGCATAGTGACTTTATGTCCTACTTATTCAGAGCCATAACTGATCAAGCTTTATTTCTTTCATTTAATGCCCCAAACCTCAATAAAAGGCAAAGACATGGGCTGAGGGGTTGAAACGTTAAATCTGGCTGTTGTAACATCTTGTAGGGTGGGGGGCTAATACACTAATACCTTTTACCCAACAGCAACAGTAGTGCTCTACATCCGATCTTTAAAATCTCCTAAAAAGTTAACAAAATCCATGTGCAGATGTGTACAAATATTTTTTATTTGGGCTTTTGTTTGTGAAATTTACTTTTTATAAAACTGTTCCTGTTACTTTTGCTTAGTGCTGGCCTCCTTTCCATTAACCTTCTCTTGTAATATTGTTGTTATTAAACTTCCTCCAGTGTAATATGATTTCTTCTAGTCTCGAGATGTTTTGGTAAAATAAAGCTTGGTTTAAACCGAGGTTATGACTAATTGTAGGCTTAATTGCAAGTTTAGACTAAGTTTTAAACTGGCCTGAGCTCAGAGTTAAGCCTATAAACCAATAAAATAATAACATGAACAGGCCGCAAATTACCTGCATTACTTGTTTTTGTGCAAAAATTTGAAAGATATTGGTAAATGTAATTTTACCTGGAGTATCATGAGATATTTGCCTGTTTATAGTACAAACCACTTTAAAACATTTATAGGCAATGGCCGCAGCCGCCGGGTAAATGCTTTGTATGCCTGATTACCAGTCTAGCCCTAGTTGTGTGCCACAAATCCCAATTTCCCACCAGAACCACCCATAACATCACTGACAGCCTTGTTTACAACGCAGACACGCTTTTCTCCAGTGCTGACATGCTCACACTAAGTTAGACAAGAAAAGGGTTTATTTTGTATTTGAAAAACTTGAAAAAATTGAAAAACGGTTAAACTTCTCCTGACTTTAAACTTTGCTACTTTCAGTGAGAACAAGGACAGAGCCACAACTCCTCCAGAGTCAACATCACCAAAACTTACAAGGGTGTTTTTCTGACCAGAGACAGCAGGGGCAGATAACAAACCACTCAATCATCTCATAAAGATTAGCATAACAGGGACATATAAGTGTGACTTAGTACTGCTTGGATAGGACAGTGTTTGTATACGACCAGAGTCACCTGCTGGAAAAGACATTCATAATCAATGTGATATAGGCAAATTTGTTATTTGTTCATAAGGTCTTTGCCTGTAAGGCTGATTCCAATTCTTATCTGAACTATCATTCTCCATACCTCTGCATCTAGTTTAGATTATACTCAGTGATTAAGGGCTTAGAAGAAGCTGCTTGGCCATGAAAACCTTGTGCTTGAAGTTCTCCTGTTGCTCTTGAGTTGATGTGAAGATCTCATGAAGTTTCGACCACATTGGTGCTGTCATCCAACTCACTGCATCCAATCTCTGAGAAACGCTGAAACTTTCTGTTTTTAAAGATAACATTTATATTCTTAGTGCATTATAAAAGGATTTTTTAAAGATCTGCAAAATGATCTTTAATATAAAAAGAGTTTGAGAAACTATCAGGATGTTCATTGTTCATACTTTCATGTTTTTTTCACACATCTCTGATGGACTGACAGTCTTCTTACAAATAACCTGTCAAAAATTAAATATAATAAGTCTCAAGCTTTAAAATTATTAAATGATTTTTATCCCTTAAGTCTCAATTAAGTTTTAGTTTAGTTTATTCATAAAATACCAATGTTTGGGGCAATTCTCATGTTAAATAGATATTCTGAATTAATCCCAATTATCAAAAAAATAGAAATAGGTTCAATTCAAACTAATTCCATTCAAGGTTTTCTACCTGGTGAAATCCAGCAGATCACATCCAGTAATTGACCTAGTGGGCATCTCCAAACTCCTTGGCGGCTGCTGTCCTGCAGCGTTTAGAGGTTTCCCTCCAGCCTTTTGCTGAACTGCAGTCATCAGAATCAGCAGGGAAACCTCTAAAAGCTGCAGGACACCAGCCCCCAAGGACCAAGTTTGGGGATACCTGATGCAACATCCACTCCTGCTGGATCAACTTTGTGTCGTTGTCTTTGCAGCAGTCCTTTGCATGCATGAAAACTGATTTTAAAGCCCTGTATAATTTAAGAACAGACAAAGCATACACAAGGATCTAGGAGTACTTTCTATGTGAGAGAATAGTAAGAACTTAAAGGCAAACAAAGCTTCTTTTTCTCAGGACAGAAACACAGTGAGGCAGATGAGCTCGGATCCAGTTTTCAAGTCTAGTGGATGAAAGAGAGAGAATACCATAATCGCAGTAAAAGCTCAGCCAGTTGTTATGTCTAAGAGAGAGAGTTAACCACCGACAGTCAGGACAAAGTACCATTTATAGAAGATTGTATTTAACGTTTTAAAGGGACCTGCAGCACCACCTCTCTTTGTCATTATGTAAGGAGAGCTGCTTTCCGCAGTAATGTTCAAATCTCTGCAAACAGTCTTTTAAGGAATTCGTTTGAGACCTGGTTGCTTCAGCAACACATGCTCACTTTTTTGTCGTGTTTTCAGATGATGTCCTTGAGCCACTTGTGGAATCTGGTAAAAGTAATCGGCTTTTCTTGTGTTACTCAATGGTTTAATAAATCCAATTTCTTCCAGAACCTTAGGCTGCGATGCAACATTGCCAAGAACTACCCCAGCATATGGCTCTTATTTATCTGTGTTTGCTAATAACATCTCCCACTCATTTGGTGTTTCATCTCAGCCCCAACATACGGTACAAACTGCTCCAGATAAGACCAACGCTGCTCTTTTTTAAAATTCTGAATAATCAAAACATTTTCTGCTCATCATGCACTTCTGTTGTCTCTCTATAATACTGCTTCCTTCCACATATTTATTGACACATCAAGGTATGAAGCTTTTGTTAGGACAAAGTCCCACCTCAGTAGATAGACCTGAAATCCTGCCTGATCTCCTGGAACATTTTTTACTCATCACGTTGTATCGGTGCCATGTTCTCCTCCTGTTTGGCAGCAGACGGGTTGTGTTTGTGCCACACTCATAGCGGGGGTGTCATGTCATATCACGGTGCCACATTCTGCTGCCACAAACTGTACATCTGCTGTTGATCTCATCTCCACTAAGAAACACCATGACTGGATGAACTGAAAGCCTACAGTCGGTATTTCTGAGAATAGTTCATGTACAGTAAATACTTGGATGCAATATTTTGAAGGCATAGGATGACGTGACAGAAATAAGTCACGGATGTGCTTATTTTACACATCCTCTATTAATCATAGATGATATTCCATGCCTGTTTTGTCATATCTAAAAACATCTTTTCTGCATCTCTGCTCAGATTGAAGCTCTTATGTTTGGATCCGATGTTAGCTTTCAGAGCACTGCTAACAATGGCGAATGCACTTTTGTTGTTTTGCATCCTGTCAGTCACTTTGCTTCATTCTTAATTCTATTGTGAGTTCACAATAATGAATTATAAAAGGCTGACATTCCCAGCATGAAGATTTACTTGACCAACATCTCCAGTAAACAGAGGAGAAGCTGTGAAATAATGTCTGAGAGTCGTCATTGTTTCCCAGTGGCTTTTTTGTTGCAGGCTATATGGAAAGGGACAATGGAGAGAGTCAGAATGTTTGAAGGTTAAATCCCATAAAAACATCTGATGATTTCTCTGTTCCTACCTGTCAGGCCTCCTTCTCTACCCACTCACTGCAAAAACATACAAATATTGCAAAACACTGTGACACATAAAAGCAGAGAACTATTGTTTTAACTATTTTGATCAACTTTCCTCAAAAGCAATTAATTTCCATAAGAGCTGAACAAAACTGAAACTTTAAGTCGAGTGCTGGGTTGTAAGACTTGTTGATCAAATAGTTGTAAAATTTTTGATTTCAGTTTTTCTTTTTATAAGACTTTTATTATTTTGGTTTATTATATAACAAGACCAAGATCATTTAGTTCAAAAGCCCCATTTCCCAACCCATGTCCTCACTGTTCATTTCACAGAGAAAGTTCACTCAGATCATCCAGTCAGAAGTTTTCTGTCTGTGGAAAACTAGACTGCATTATGTTATATGTATGCACTAAAAAATAACTTTTTGCTCCTATAAATATCACCTCAGTATTAATTTAAAATTTACACCAAATTACCATATAAGTGCCTTTACTTCAAAATGAGACCTTTTATTTAATGTATTGTTTGGAATTTATTTTTAAATCTATATCTATCAAAAACATGTATGTATAATTCACCTTAAATAGCATTAACAAAACACTTTAAATAAGTTCCCAACTTAGCCTTTGCAAGAAATATGTTCTTGGATATTAGGAGAAAACTTGGTACTTTTTTCCTTGCCTGACCATGTTTAGGTCAGAAATAGAAAATATTGGCTGCATGGTGGTGCAGTTTGTAGCACTGGGGCCTTGGAGCAGGAAGGTCCAGGGTTCAATCCCTGGTCCAGGATCCTTCTACATGGAGTTTACATGTTTTCTCCATGCATACATGGGTTCTGTCCTCCCACAGTCCAAAAACATGACTGTTGGGTTAATTGATTTCTCTAGATTCTCCTTTTGTGAGCATGGTTGTATGTTTCTGTGCCTCTCTGTGAAAAAATGGATGGATGATGGATGGATGGATGATGGATGGATGGATGATGGATGGATGATAGATGGATGGACGGATGTTGGATGGATGGATGGATGATGGATGGATGTTGGATGGATGGATGGATGGATGAATGGATGGATGGATGGATGGAGGATGGATGGATGATGATGGATGGATGATAGATGGATGGATGGATGAACGGATGGATGGATGATGGATGGATGATGGATGGATGGACGGATGATGGATGGATGGACGGATGAAGGATGGATGGACGGATGTTGGATGGATGGATGGAAGAATCTTGGATGG
>JAUZNJ010035560.1:0-12204 GCA_034780135.1 Jordanella pulchra
AAACTGTTGAACTTTTTCCCGTATTCCGTGTGGTGTTCTGCATGTGGGTTAGAGCTCTGAAACCCACCATGACACTTTGTCCTTATCAGTGGGCAGTACAGAACACGGAAGCAACACTAGTGGTGGGATGCAGGCATGTGTCTATCAATCCACCAGAGAAGAAGAAGACAAAGAAAAAGGAAGCACAGCAGCGCCACATCTCTTTGCAGCACGCCACGCAGGAAAGTCAACAATGATGCCATCAACCAAGGGACAGTTATGTATAAGTTGAATGGTATGTTCAGAAACTAAGGTTCATCGGATCCTGAAGAGATCCTAATGCAACAGATGTATGAAGACGTGTAAATTTATTTAATTACTTTAGGTGCTGTTCAAAATCATATGGACGAGACAGGATGAAGTTTGGATGTATCCCTGCTAGCAGCTATGGTGGGATGGTGTTGTTTCCAGATATAACATTTCAGATGTTTGTTAGAAGCTTTTGTTCGAATATTTTAACTCTGTAAAATATTTTTGAAGTATAAAAAAATGTGTGTGTATCACAAAATAATTCCTTTGTTAATAAAGAAACTGTGGCAAGCCGACATCTGCCTCTCATTTCCTTTATCTCTGATATTTTACACCTTAAACATTTTCTGGACCATGAAAGCAGTTGTAGAAACATTGATTTTTATTTAAAAATATAATCAGAATCCCCAAAACAACGGAAGGAACTGTTTCTGTTTTTAACAGATTTACAGTCATGTTTGAGCACATAAAAATGTGGAGGATCCATCTTCCTCTCATCTCCATCCTCAGCTTTCTGGTCTGCTTCTCTGAAGTGGACCACTGTAACACTGGGTGTCTTCATGCTTCAGTTTTCTACAAGATAAAATATATTTTTAGTGCCGCATAATATTGAGTTGCGATGAACAATCTTTAATCATTTGCACTGTGCTCTCCTGCTTTCCTTGGCATTTCCACGTCTGAACATAAGGAGGTGCTCCCCACATTTCCAACAGCTCTCTCCTCACAGGAATGACCACGTAATTGTCCACTATCCTCAGGAAAAAAATAGAATAATGGCCTTTGGGTTATAGTTGTGGTGCTACATGGAAAAACGAGAGTCCAAATGGATTGGGCTTAAGTTGGTGTCTCGTTGCTGCTTCCTATCAGAATTTGAGCTGAAAAAGTGTTTCTACTTCTTTGTAATAGTAAAACCTTTCTGATATAAGCCTTAAAATAGCCGAAGAATCGATGGGTGTGATACAGAGATGATTTAAGTTGCTGAAATGATAAAAACAGGAGTTTGTGTGGCTACCATGTGTGTCGAAACGAAAGCTACAACCAACCACCAACTTCATCTTCTGCTTTGGAAACATAATTCTTCTTATTAAAAACAATTAATTCTTAAGCAAAAAAGGAGGATAACCCTACAATTTGTATAAAGCAGTGTTGAATTAAATGCATGCCTCTCTCTTCCTAAATGGATATACATAAGAAAAATTAGCACTCTTGCAAGTGTTGCAAATGTTTTTATATTTAATTATAACTGTTACACCAAACTGCCACTGTAATGTATTCTTAAATATGTAACTGCATTTGTTTCTGATGTTCCCAAGTAAATTTGGAAAATATTACATATAAGACTATCATTATTTCATGTATATGCATCTTAACAATTCAGATTGTTTTGTTCCTAGCCGTATTTACATAACCTCATCTGTAAATCGCTCTTTTCATTTCTTTTTAACACCTACATGTTTTGTGTGTGACAAGGTCTTTTGGAACATTACTCTGGGCTTAATAAAGGCCACTGGACCTTTTTTTGGTTATCTTTAGAATAAATGTTCTAAAGAAGCTTAATCAGTTTAAATTATGGATACGTTTCATGGTTGAAATATTGTTTTTAAGGACAGTCACTGTTGATAAGAAGAACTTCACCACTTCCAAGTTTACTAAGTAATGAAGACAGAGAAAGAAGAAAAAAATAGGTTGCAAGTTCTGTTGAAATTGTAATTACACTGCCCTTTTTATTTACGTACCAAGTAATTTTTTTTTGCTGTGTGAAAGTTTAAAATTGATATTTCTTAAAATAGCAGCAAATTCTTGCAGCAAAAATTTGGATGTCTCACCTAAAAAAATAACCCTTCTATTTTGAAGGAGGTCCACTGTCTTCATAAATAAGTCAAGATCATCAAAATATAAATAGGTCACCCCTTTTATTGTTTTCTGTATTTTGCCAATTTTTCACTATTAGATTTTGAATCCCTCCTGTGGCTTACATTAACTTGAACATGGTAGCATGTGTGGCATCTTGCATGTAAAAAAAGAACCCTTTGCTATTATACTGTTCTCAATTTTTACTAATGTTGTAACTGAGGTGTCTCTTTGCAAGGAGGAGGAGACTACTTCCTCCAGCAGTCATTTGGCTAGAGACCGGGCTACACTCTGGAAAAGGCACCAGTCCATCACAGGGTAATATAGAGATACACAGGACAAACAAACATGAACACGCACTCAGAAGTCTTCAATTAAATAAAATGTTCCTCTTAACGAGATTATATTGTTAAGGTTTTTTCTACCTTCAGAAACAGCACACCAAAAAGGTTGTGCTGAATCTCTAGATTGACAAACAGTAGCATATGAGCCTGCTGAAGATATGTCCAGTCAGCTTTGTCTAACGGCCTGTATTTAATTTACATAGGATTCAACGTCATTACTTCGATTATTGCTTTCATTTTTGAAAGGGAAACTGAATACCAACTTACTTTATGGGCTTTAAAACAGAGAATTGTAACCACTAAAGATATGATGGTCAGCTTGGCCTTAATGGCAATATAGTGGCTTAGGCTAACCCTCCATCTGATCTATAAAAGTTTGTTTTATGTACCCTGTATGTTTAATAACAAATAAAGTATCATATATTATTTTATATTATAAAAGTGTTTGGAGTTACAGCAATGACTTTTATTTTCCTAAGAAAATCCTCCAAACAATTCCTTTTTTTTCCTTGAGGCAAAAACGTTACTTTACTTTTAGTGCAATGCAGTGCACTACTATGACTTTGTCAATTAAAGTGATCTTCTATAAGCTTAGACTCTCCACTAGAGGTGAGATCCTTTGGTTTTAAGTACAGGAGAAGGGGTGGTGAGATAGACATATTTGACATCAACTGGCTGAGGAGGCGTAAGGTTGATTGGTTTTCATGATGCTCACAGTCTTAGACCAACAGCCAGAGAGATACAACATTAAAGAGGAATGACAATAGAATCGTAGCATTCCTAAACTTAAATTATTGACACTATTTTATGGTTGTTAAAGACAAAAGGCCTGTAGCATGCAAATCTGCCTGTGATTTGCATGCAATGTGCCAAAACTAAGACTTTGCAAATAATGTTTTCTTTAGTTGAAAGAAAAATTCTCTAGCATTTGTTTGATAGTTTCACTACATAGCAAGAGTTAAAAGCAGTAGTTCAGTATACCAGTAACTTGTGAGTATTAACATTTCATATTCAAAGTTCATTTATATATTTCTTATTGCACAATAATTTAGCACATTCCTTAAATGCACACACAAAATATGCAAGCATGTTTCAATTAACAAGTTAGCAATCTTGTGATAGATGTTATTACATGTGTATCATTGAGAAACAATAAGAAAATTATTGAAGAAGATTTCTTGTTCAATCAAACTGGACATTCCTATCTTTTTGTCATTTTGATAGCATATATAAAACACACTAAATGCTATGGTCATTTTGGAGGGATTTGTTGTTTTTAACTAGAATAATTACAAGCAAATTTATAGAAATTCCAATGGTATAAATAAGACTACACAATGGGTATTTTGTATATTGACTGGTGGTAACAGTCACAAAAAAATTTGTCTTTCATTACTTAAAGTAATAGTGTACTTATAAGGTTAGCTTCTACCCAGTTTTTGTGATCCCTGATGAATGTCTGCGTTCATGAAATTTAGGGACCTCCAAGAATGTGTTAGTGTACTAAAACTAGTTGCTTTCTAATTGTTGAACTGCGCAAAAGTTCATTTTGACTACAAATGAATGTGACTACTATTTGAGACTATGAATCATTAGTTATATCAAATGAATACTGTTTATCTCTACAGAAACACAAGGTGATCAACATCAGGTCTTTTTGTTGTTGTTTTTTTCTTTCATCGATATAGCAAAAGTAGTATATGTTGTAGGCTTAAAAGGGTAGTTTCAACAAGAATCTGCCAAGTTGCACAATGACTTATGCTGTGCTTGAACATTTCACTTTCACATCCAAATCTAACCCTCTTCATTTAAAAGATGGGGTTAACTGCAATAGCTTATCGAAAATTATGAATAATTCTGTAGAACAGGAAACAGCTGACCACAGAGCCTAGTTTTTCTGAGTTACTATTTGCCTTCCTCTGTCTAATTAAAACAGGAAGATTTTCCCTTGTGGCCTTTGCATTTGAAAAACAACCTAAGAGTCTCCACTTGCTGGGAGCCACAATAATGCATCACCAAATGTTTCTAAGCCAATACTTTCATTAATTCTCACACCAGCATTAACATCTCCCTTGCTGACTTCAGCAGAAATGCTTTAGTCCCTAGCATAAGGAATTCTCAATCACTCTGTGCATCTTTTCTGCCCTTGTTTACCCCTATTGGCTGTAAAGGCATTTACAACCATTAAACCATTAAGCTTTTCTAATTATGCGAGTAATAGGTAACTTTTTGATATGTATGCACACCTGACAGGACCCATGACAAAAAGAGAAAGCAGCAGAGTAAGAAATAAGGTTGGAAAGGTGGAGTTGGCATTGATTTACAATAGGTGAATTATAATACTTAAAAGCTACCTTGGGGACTGAGTTACAAACATGGTGAGGTTGTTATGCAAAGGCAATAGAGCATGGCCCTGTATTACAGGTCAGATTAGATAAGTGTGACGCTTCAGTTGACTGGCAGATTCAATTTGCTCAGCTGCTCTGCAGACAAACCACATCTTAAGAATAAAGATGAGGGGCAGGTAAGAAGGGACTACATTTGGCACAGCATTGAGGTAATACGTATAATTCATTACAGCAGGTGAAGAGATGCTGAAGGCCACACAACCATGAGGTTAAAATACAGCCTCATCTCATCCATTCTAGTTTGAGGCATTTATCATGCAGACGCTTGGATTAAAAACAGAAAACAAAACCTTGAGGACACAAAACCCTGGCCTAGATTTCTCATTACTTATTGTCTGTTTCAAATCATACCTGAACTTTAACACACATAGAGAATTTCCAAGTTTGCAGAACATTTATTCACAAATGGCTGCATTACCTAGTTTACAATTTCATTTCCCCCCAAAAAACATTTAACCCTTTAAAGCTAAGTGTATCATGTTTGATGCATGAGTGTTTGAGACTTCTGCAACAGTGTAATATTTTTGTTCTTGAAAACACTGACCTACAAATCAAACACATGTAGTGAACAGAAAATGTAAAAAGATTTTACAGAAATTTCTAATGTATAAAAATGTTTATTTTTTTTTCATAAAATTCTATGGCAACTCTAATTTAAAAAATAAAATTATGTCAATTATTTCACAGTACAGGCTTTAAAGGTTTAAAATATTTATTCTTGAATATCTGCAATCGCTGTTGGAAGCAGTTGACAAAGGTAATATTTAACAGGGATGAAAAGAGAGAACAATGGTGAGAGTGCATTTGTTCAATTTTAAAAGACAAAAATGTTGATTTGTGGGTGAGGTGTCTATACTAGGGGTGAGGTGTCTATACAACTGTTTTTTCTCCCATTTTCCATGAGATAGACTCAAAGATCTAAAATTAATTCCAGACAGGCCACAATTTACAACCTCTATGCAAAGAAAATGTGTTGCACTGCATGAGGCAAATGGTGGTACTGACTGGTTCGGAGTCCCCAGACCCAGCTTTTTATTGTGGGCAGTAAAAGGTACACCTGTGCACTAATCATGATGTCAGATCAGCATCTTGATGTGGCACAGCTGTGAGATGGGAGCAGCAGAGCAGAAGTGCTCATTATCAAACATTTAGACAGATTTTTGGACAGCATTCGAAAGAAATGGTAATATTGTTTATCTGGAATTAATTTTAGATCTTTATGTCCATCTCATGGAAAATGGGAGCAAAAACAAAAGTGTTGTGTTTATATTTTTGTTGAGTGTATAAAGCACTAATAAATAAAACAAGCATATTTGAATAAAATGCGTTAAAATAAAACACAAAAATAAGAACAATTAGGACAGCGAGTTTACAGAATTAGACCTTCATTGAATTGCAAATTATTTAAAATTATCCAAACTCCGGATCTTATATTAAGGGGTAAGCTGTTCCACATATCTGGTGCAGCAATGGCAGAAGCCCGATCTCCTCTGCTTTTAAATCTGGTTCTGGGAACTTGTTAAAGTAGTTTATTGTTTAATCCCAGTGTTCTGGAAATGGAGCGGTCCTGCAGAAAATCTTGTAGGTAAGTGGGGGCTAAGACATTTAAAAATTCTAAAAAACAGTAAAAGAATTTTTAAATCAACCCAATAACCTACAGGCAGCAAATGCAGACAAGCCAATACTGGCGTTTTATGTTTCGCTTCTGGGTTACAGGTGATATTGACTTTGTAAGATTTGGTTTTCCTGTTGGTGGATTTGTAGCTTGATTCCAGCAACCCCTGACACCTGTCAGGGTGTGTTTGGTGAAGAAACCGAACCCTAAGTTGCGTATTGACCTTATTATTGTTGCCTGAGTGTATAAATGTTTATACAGTTTGATGAAAGCAGCTGTTGGTTTAAAGCACCTTGAGTAACATTGGAACAAATGAAAAGATCCATCATTCAAATGTAAATTAAATAAATCTGTTTGAATTTACCTTTAGTGAGTAAAATCATGCGAGTTGGATAATACTATAAAGAGTGGAACATCAATGATTATTGCTGATTACTTAACATTTTACCAAATTCTTACATTGAAGAAATTAGTTGTGGTCTTTATAAACTTGAGTTGTTGCATTATAAACCAAAACAAAACAGCAAAAAAGTGCTACAACACAAAAATGCATTTTAAAAGGAAATGACTAATGAGGTTTTAATGAGTTTCTATGTTGTATGGAATTAAATCTTTTACAGTTTTTACAAAAATTATTAAATATTAATTTCGAGAGCGAGCAGAACAAGAACCATGTATACAAAATAATCTTAAAAAGCTGAACCATCCTTTTTTAAATTGGTCAAATAGGTTTTATTGACTGATTTTAAGGTGTTCTCTGAGACTGGTTTACACTGACTACATTCCAGGTCCACGTCATCATTCATTGCATGGGCCATGAAGCATTCCAGGCAGTATGTATAAAAGAATCTGTTAATGCAAAACGTCAGGTTGTACTTTTTTTAATGCACATGGTCTGCTTATTTTTTTTTTCTATATCTGGCTTCTGTTGATGATCTGTTTTTAGAAAATTATAATACATTTGCTCCACAATCTGTGAGTGTGTGTGCTTGATATCTGTTATTTAAAAAAATACAAAAAACTGAATAAATTAGTTTTTATGAGCCGATACCTGCTAGATACCCGCTAAAGGGGATTAAGTACTCAATGCATGTCCTATATCAGCAGCTACTGAGGGTGCCTTAACCACAATTGAAATATCCAAACTTTGACAGTCTTGCGAAATGAGACAAACCATAGAAGGATTGTTTGAATTAAATGGAAAATTAAATGGAAAACTGATACTACACAGGAGAATGCTGCATATTTATAGCAAACTGTGGAATTGAATATAGGTAACAGGATATGACATCAGTACAACTATAGAAATGTAAACCACAAGATGTTTGTAATCATATTGTGATGGTGTAGTTATAGAGATGTTTACCTGCAGTGAATTTAGCTGAAGGCCAATCTTTTGCTATATATGGGTCATGGCATAATGAAAAACAAGGCATGAGCAGAGAGAATCTACATAGCTATGCATTATAAAGCCATCTGTATCTGTACATCAATCTGCTGGAATGACATACTGGATGTCTGCAAAGGAGACATTTAATGCCTTGTCAAAACATTACCCCTGTGACTGTTCTACCTAACTTTGACAGACTACCTTGTCAAGCCATGGAGCATTTTATGTCTCCCATCTGCCTCGCCCTACTGACAGGTGGCTGAGTCAGATGATCTCGACTGGAAATGGATGCATGGACCGTACTCAAATACAGCCAGTCACTGTCTCATTTTTCTTTGAATTGTACTGTCACACAATGTGCACCTGCTGTACATATCTATATATATCTATATATATATAGATATATATATTCATATACATTCATATACATATACATTCCAAATAAGTCTTTGTAAAGAAAAAAGATGCTTATGCACCATGCTCACATTAGAGTCTCAATTCAGGGGACATAAAAATACTATGATTTAAAAAAATAAAAAAAACGACTTTTAATTTCACAGCTTCCAGAAAAAAGGCATAATGGTTGTGGATTAATAGATACATGTTTCAGGTTTTCTTTCTACATTTGTCCTCCATTACACTGGTAATGCCTAATGTAGCTGAAAATGATCTTGTTTTACACTGGTTGTAAAGACTTAAAGAGGCGTTATGGAGTTGTCTGATGACACTGTCACCTATGGCCAAAACACGTCACTCCAGCACAGACACAAGCCTTGTCCCTTTTTTCTCCTTCACAACAGTATCAGACTCCACAATGTGGAGCAGGAAAGACACTTGAGGGCGAGGACAAAATTAGAAATAACGTGCAGCAAAATGCTGTGAAAATAATTTCAGCGAACAGGTAAGTCATTGTGGTGAAAATGCTAGCATACCCTATTTAACACAAATAGCTTAATATAAAGTCCTGAGGCCTATTTAACAACAACAATATAATGGATTATATCTGAATTTCTTAGATATTCTGACCTAATTAAGCCTCAACTCGGTTTCACGAAAGCAGTAACGTATTATTTATCAAAGTGATTTGTTGAACACCCATCTTACTCAAAACCTGATGACGTATCTGTTCAGTAGGAAATTACACAGTTTACACTCAACAAAAGTATAAACGCAACACTTTTGTTTTTTCTCCATTTTCCATGAGTTGGACTCTAAGATCTGAAATTCATTTCAGATAAACAATATTACCATTTCTTTCAAATGTTGTCCACAAAATCTGTCTAAATGTTTGATAGTGAGCTCTTCTGCTTTGCTGAGATAATCCATCCCACCTCACAGGTGTGCCACATCAGGATGCTGATCTGACATCATGATTAGTGCACAGGTGTAATCTGAAATGTGCATTTTATATATTTTTTTGCTTTATTGGCACTATATGAATAAGTGAAGAGGAATCATAATAAGTCATCAGCTCATGATGGTGTCAGCCCCAGAGTCCTAAAGGTCTGTGCAGAACAGCTCTGTGGGATTCTACAGCACCTCTTAAACTTTAGTTGGACCCAGGAGACCTCTTGCCTTGTTCCAGAAGGGAACAGAAGGGACAGAGTAGAGTGTACTTCCTATGGAAGCTTAGGTCCTTCAGTGTTTGCAAAAAGATTCTACATATCTTACGTAAGTCTGTTGTAGAGATTGTAATCTCTTCCTTGATCATCTGCTAGGGTAATAGCATCAGACCAAATTATTTAAAAAAGTTCAGCATGCTCTTTTCTAGGAGCTCATCAGGAGTTTATTCACAAAGAAGAATTCGCCTGTTACTGTACTCGGAGCCCTCTGAGTCATTTTCATGTGTCTAAAGTTGGTTTTTAAGCTTAGTAATAGCTAGATGTTTTCATGTCTCCAGGTTTTCTCTTCGTGATGCCGTATACCCACTGGATGCCTGAGTCTCACCTTCCTCTCCTAAGTCTGATTAAAACAATTTATTTGGATCTCCTCAGCTGACAGCTGAACCGCTCTTCAAATAACTGTCCTCTTGCCTGATCAGCCTGTCTGCCCTCTGCTGTCCAGATCTCCAAACCACACGAGTAAACATCACCCAATCCTCCTTCAGCCTCCTCCTCCAAGGCAGAAGAATTCTTTAAAGCATGTAAGAAAACCACCTTTTAATAATCTCTGTGGTGAACACCTCCCAGGATTACCCTCATCCAAATAGCCGTCTGTTTCTCTTAAATAAAGATTATTTTACTGATTCTAGTCCTCCTGTGGTGTTCTGTATGTGTGTTAATAAGATTTAACCCAGCATAACAGAACACTCCGGCCAACAGTTTAACCTAGCAGAAGCCATCAGGAGGAATAACAAGCCTTACTCCAGTCCCATGAATCTGGTCTGCAAGAACTAAGTACACTTTAAGTGGAAACCAATAGAAGGTTAGCAGAATTAACCGGGTTTTTCAGAGTTCTGTTTAACAACCTGCTGATACGGAACCTAGGTCTAATCCCGATCCAAATCATCAAAACCAATCTACGTTTCCCGAGAGCCGTACACTAGGACCTGAAAATCCTCAGGAGAATTAAGTACGTGCAGAGGATTTATCTTACAATGTTATTTGTTTTTCAACCACTCACCCCAGAGATTTCCCCATGATGGTGCTAAAATAGCATATATCATTTACCTGTTATCAGGGCGAGCTTAGACTGGGGGCTCGTTTCTCCAACCCATCTAACTTTGAAGTTCCTTTTGATGAGTTTCTAGAGTTGTCTAGAGACAAAACCACAAGTTCCCGAGATCTCTGGTCAATCAAACAAAGTCAAAGATCTGTTGCTGACTGTTGCTATAATGTTCAGAACAAAGGCTGCTTCATCCCACTGGAATGAAGCTGCTCTTAAGACCGTATATTATCATGCCCTAAATGAAAACATAAAAGATGAATTAGCTAGTAATGATTCTTTGGAAGACCTAATTAGTCTTTCTATCCGTCTGGATAATAGAATTCTTCTGCTCAACGTAAACAGTGTTTCTCTCCCCTAAGAACAGTCTGAAACCCACAAGGAACTCTGATCAGAATCCTATCCAGGTTGGAAACACCAATCTAACACCCAAAGAACGTTAAAAGAGAGTGAACTCTGATCTCCCTGTATTGTGGTGCCCCAGGTCATTACATTGCAACCTTTCCCATCCCATTAAACTCCAGGATCTGTCAGTATAAACACGAGGAGTCTGGTGAACAATCTCCCACAAAAAGATTTGCCATGATTACTACTTCCAGCTGTCCTCTGCCACAATATTCAGTCTGTTTCTCTGTCAGCTCTTGTCGGAGTGTAAGCAAAATCTAATTGACCCATCCTTTGTCCAGCAGATGGTTATTGAGACTGTCCCCCTGTTTGCCTTTTGGTGTGTCAGCTTTGGATGGAATAGCTATCCCCAGAATAACTCACAAAACTAAACCAGTTCATCTAATCCTATCAGGAAACCACAGAGAGCAGATCTCTTTAATAGTTTCTCCTTCCTGACAGCATCCATTATTCTGGGTTTTCAGTGGTTGCAACAACATAACCCTGATATTACCTGGTGAAACCTTCATACTGAGTCCTGGTCCACACAGTGTCACAGCTCTTGTCTCCACTCTGCAGTCCCTCCAGGATCCTCCCCGGCGAATCAGCAGATCTCTCTCTTAATCTGAGTATCATGATTTGTCCTCAGTATTCAGTAAATCTAAGGCCCTGTCATTACCACCTCATAGCTCCTACAACTGTGCCATAGACTCTGCTCTGTGAGAACTAAGAACACTTCAAGTAGAAATCAATCAAAGGTTAACAGAATTAACCAGGTTTTTCTGGAACTCTGTTCAACAACCTACTGATACCAAACCCAGGTCTAATCCTAATCCAAATACTCAAATCCAAGCCATGTTTTCTGAGATCTGTTTCCCCCAGTACCTGAAAGATTCTCAGGAGAATTAAGTACAGAGGATTTATCTTACATTATAGCAAAGTAAAATAATTTTCACAAGGTAGATGTTGTATGGGTGAATTCCGCTGGAATGAAAAGGAGCTGTTTTCAATCGCAGCATGAAACCATATCCTTTGAGAAACACAGGTTTCTGAAGTCATCTACAGTTTAGTAAGAAACTCAGTAGTTCATTGTCTTTAACTACAATCTTGGTAATAGAATTAGCAAAACGAAGTCTTGTTCTTAACTTGTTCTTACGTACTATGCAAAAAGACACAGTTAAGTCACATACCGTATTTTCACGACCATAAGGCTCACCGTACAAAAAGGCGCAGTCTCAGTTATGTGTGCCATTGCTGTAT
>JAUZNJ010035562.1:0-12204 GCA_034780135.1 Jordanella pulchra
TATTATTATTAGTATTATTATTATTATTATTATTATTATTAGTATTATTATTATTATTATTATTATTATTATTAATAATAATAATATTAATAATAATAATAATAATAATAATAATAATAATAATACTAATAATAATAATAATAGTAATAGTAGTAGTATTAGCTGCGATGCATTTAGGTAGAGAGTATTTGGTAACATTCACACAGCAGGCAAACTCAATCCAATCTTTTTGCCCTCATGCGACTAATTTCCCGCCTTTTCAACACGATCTTTGAACCTTAATTTCAATGTTTTTTTAAACCCCCTCACAAAATTCAGTTTGAGCTCTTTTCATATGTGGTACTAAACTGGATTCCTATGGTTTTCAAGATATCTCCAATCTGAACGGTCAGGATGTATTTTATCTAACCTTTACCTCATTTCCTTTGCACCTATTAAACATCCACACTTCTCTGCAGCAGCAATAGTCTCTGACTGCTTTGCAAAAAGCCACACAGCTCAGAGTCGTTTTATTTCTTACCTTCCTTTATTTGTTAATGACGTGGTCATAATACTCTCAGCCCTCATTGCTTAAGAGTTTAGTAAGAACACAGAGTCCCCTGCATTCACTTTTACTTTTTGTTACTTTTTTAAAACAAAGCTTTATTGTGATGCTGTCATTGCTTCCGTAAACAGCTGTGAAATCTGCGTTCTCAACATTTCAGGTTGCTTTGATGTCTTAAAAAGTTCCTACAGAATTCTGATAGCATCACATTTAATTAGCAGTATGAAAGACTATCCCAAAAATAATGTATTTTAAAGATAAAATCTGAATTTAACATCAAGACCTGCTGTGTGAAAGTTGCCTACAGGTGTTTCGTCCATCACGTGTAGCTTCTGCTTTAAGAGATTTTAAGAGATTTTGAGGTCAAAACAGCACATTACCGCAGATAAAATCATTTTAAATGAACATCTAGATTTACTAACATTATATCACATCTTAAATAATACATTACTGTGTAAAACTTAAACACTAAGACTCCATAGCTCAGTGAAATAAAGTCGGTTGTTTTGTTATTTATTCTCTTAAGAGGAGCAGACTGATAAAATGAATGTCTTGGAATGATGCTAAATGATATGATTTAGATATTTTTTCATGATAAAGAATTAGCCATTGCAGTGAGTTACAGGCAGATCAAGCTTGTGACAAAGAGCTTTTATATCCTTCCACAGGTTGCCGGCATGTAAAGTCTCCATCTATGTATTTCTCAATTAGCCTGAGCTGTAAGCCAGAACAAAATAAAGAGGGAGAAATTATGATAAATGTCTCTTAACTAATGCGTCTGTTTGGTCCTTTTAAAACAGGCTAAGAAAATCAATAGATTCTTTAAAAAAAATTAAACTTTGTGTTGATTTCTTTTTCATTTAGTTTATTTCTGTGGTACTTTTTGAAAGAGCACACGGGTGAAAAAAAAATGTATCTGAACTGTGTATACTGTAGAAAGAGATGCATGTAGGTCCTTTGATACTAGTCGCATAATATAAAAATATGATCCAAATCCTTTTTTCTTTGGTAGGTTTCATGGGCGCGAGATGTAAATAAAGTTTTGCTTTGTGGTTATGAGATCTTTGGAGATCTGAGTTTTCCCCCTTTGGGATAAATGGCTATCTCAAAGAAAATGCAAAATATCACTACTGTGCTGTGTTTGAGTATGCTGTTGTCATTGTAGGTGAACATATTTGAAGTAACTGATTAATGAAGCTCCATTTGAGTGATTTCTTGTGGTTTGAGACTAATTGTAAATGTTGGCTTGTTGGGTTTTGCATGATTTAGCGAGATGCTTCCTATGCCTTTTTTTTATATATAACTCTCCAAAAACAAGTTAATATTACAGAAATTTTAAAAAAGATTTCCTGTGATGTCAGTACCTACTAAATGAAGCAGGTATAGATGCTACAAGGTTAGGTTGGAATAGAGGAAACCTTGAAAGTCTTTGTATCTCCTGCAGTGAACAACCAAATGCTGCAGCTTCAAATATTACTGTCAAATTCTAGAATCATGTATTGTTTAATAAAGTCAATTTCAAAGAGCTGCCAGGATGTCTTCTTTTAAATGTTTCTCATGTTAAAACCATGTAGAAGAGAGGAAATATGACAGCATGTTCATAATCTATAAAGGAGTCCCACTGACTTAAATAGGGCAGATGCACCACTATATCTGCTTTCCACTTATTTGAAAACGTTTGGAGTCCTCGGATTACTCTACATCATGTAGGTTAGACCATGTGCATCAGCACAACCCCATTTTTCATCAATCCTGGGTCTCAGCCTCACTTGGCCCAGAATCAGCATCAGAAAAAGCTGAATAAATATGACAGATTTCTCACCTCTTCAGAAGGAAAAGTGAAACCTATCGAGGAAATCTCCGGTTCAATAACATATCCATGCTTGGCACAAAACACCAGGGGCACAACAATGTTTATTTAAAAAGTAGCTGAAAAAAATGAAATGCTTTAAATGTGGCAACTGGTGGTAAATCAAAGTAATTGTGGCTTTTAAACACAAGTGAAAATTTTTTTACTAGAATACTATTATAGTAAAATCAGTCTTTTGGCCAGATGAGATTGAATTGTTAAGACTGGAAAAGCACTCGGAGAGCACAGACCTCTTCCAAGTAGCTGATTTCCCCTGACATATTGTGACCTTCACTTTAAGCTAATACCTGTATTTACAGATTCTTTCAAAAAAGATCTGAATCCAGATGGTGATGGAGAGTGTCACCAAAATGTAATCATTTGTTGCCTGTCACTATATGCACTGTCTCTGAAAATTTCAGCAAAATCCGGGAGTAATAAAAACCTCGCATGAAACTGGAAATCCAATATGCTGCAGAAAATAGTCTAATTTCAAGTGTAAGTGCAACCATTCCAGCATAAAAAGGTGGTCCATTTGGTATTTTCTTTTCTTTTTTTTTATTCTTTTTGTGAAAATCACCAAATGAATACATGACAAGCAGAGCAACAAAAAGGTTCAAGATAAAAACAAGGAGCAAACAACATTCGTAGACAGCTTGGAGAAAAAATGTCAAGCAAAGAACAAAAAAAAGCATTTATGGGTTGGATAGTGGGCATTTAGTTTACAATAGATTCACAGGATGCAAAAATTAATCCCATTTTCTTTATGTATGCTGTCTTGTTTATATGTAACGCATTTCCTCATTTCCTTAAGAAAATAATTACTTAACTGTGTCTAATTTCGACCTGTTCAAATGGTTGGGTAGCAGGAAGGAGAAGCTTTGATATGCGGTTTCATGATGCTTCATTCACTCTAGAATGTCTTTTGTAAACAATAAAAGTATCCAAAATAAACATTTAGTTTCCAAAAACAATAATATTTGCTTTTTTTCAATCAAAACACCCATTTATATGAACAGCTTGAATAAGAGTTAAGATAAGATACAAATGAAACCATCGTATTGTACATAATCAAGCCAGAAGCCATCAATCGGATTCGTTTAACTATACAATAAATCCAAAGCATTTTTTATTCCTGCTTTTCAAGTACTCCAAACCTATAGGTGGCGACATTATCGAAGACGATGAACGGAAAGGAGGAAAAGACGAATCTGCGCCTGAGCAAAAATGAGCTGTGACTATGATTCTGTTTACGTGTTTTGGAGGTGCTGTATTCATCATCTGCCTTATTTTAAATCAAGGTAAATTGTTAATAATGGTTGTTTGAACGGGTTTTTTTGACGAGAAAATGTCCGTTTTTTTGACACTATTGGCTAAAAGTTGTTTAAATATATGTGAAGAGGTAGAAGTAGGAACAGTGGGACAGAGACAAGGGGAAATATTCAAAAAGAAGTGGGTAAATTTAGTAACAGTTTTAGAATTGAGAAAGAATATGATCATATATGAAGGATGAGATTGGATCATATCATATGATAGCACTTTTAAGTTATAACTAAACAAGATAAGGATGAAAAGCAAGCATAATTAAAACGTAACAACATAAATTGACCCCCACATTCCGGATAAATGTTTGCTTTTTATGTTAGATACATGCTCAGAAGTTTGGGGAATTAATAATTCGATAAATCTCGGAAATGTTTTTAGAAAAGTCGCTCCATGTGAACATAACTCTGCAACAGGCGAGGTCCTCAAAGAATCTGCATTATTTTCTTATTTATTTGAAATGAGACCCCTGGGCAAACCCCTGGGAAACTTAGAGGCAAATCGAGCCTCTTTATTTTTAATTGTTTGTTGCATTTTTAAAGGAGCCCCTGAAGTATGCGATGTCAGTAATAGGAGATCTCACTGAGACAAAACAAGAGATTCAAGTGGCAAAAATCAATGAGAGGTGTTTTTTAGGTGTCCTGGTCCAGGCTCTGCAGCGGTGGATGGACTGACAGCTTCTCAGGATGAGTTCAGAGCCAGCAAGCATTGAGAGCTTGCGTGTGTTGTACCAGAGCGATGACTACATCATTGTGGACAAACACTGGGATATCCGCATAGACAGCAAGATGTGGTATGAAAAGCAGACGGTGCAGCTTCAGCTTCAGCATCATTTCCCCCATCTGGCAGACCCCAGCACCTACTATGGGTTCAGGTCAAGGATCACATTAATTTATATTTCCAGTTTCCTTATGCTTTGTAAACAGTTGTAGTTACACCATATAAACTTTTTCTCCTATAGGTTTTGTCACCAGTTGGATTTTTCCACCAGCGGAGCCCTTTGTGTCGCCCTCAATAAAGCTGCTGCTGGAAGGGCTTACCACTGCTTTAAGGACCGCAGTGTCACTAAAGCTTACATAGCTTTGGTAAATCCTATGTAAACCATTTGTGACTTATGAAAATTGTGTCAGCTGATGCCAACTTGAGCTGTAACTTTTATATGTTTATTATACGTTTACTAGACATAATGTAGACTAAGCTGGTTTCTTTTACATCCCAGCTTCGTGGATGGGTGGAAAAGGAGACACAATCTCTGGACTTTGCTATTGGCAAGAACTCCATGGAGGGAAGAACACATATGATGTGCATTGAAGGAAGTGAAGGTAAATGGAGTTGAGGTTGGTTTGAAATCAGCTGTTTGGAAGTGGACAGTTCACTGCGGCATAAGATAACCCAAGACCTGCAGTACAAAGGTAACCAAACCAAACTTGCTTTAAGGTTTGCAACATTTTTCTCATGTTCGCTCAACAGGTTGTGAGAATCCAAAGCCTTGCCAAACTGAGCTGACGGTGTTAGAGTACGGGGTGTATGATGGAGACCCGGTCACCAAGGTGCTGCTGCAGCCACTCACTGGTACCTGATCTCATTTCTGCCCTTTCATTTGTAAAACCTTGTAGTTTTTCACATTTTGTCGATTTGAAACAAATCAGCGTATTTTATTTAGATTTACATGACAGAGCAAGCTAGGTAGTTTACAGTTCTGAAGAAAAATAACAATTTTGAAAAAGTGAAAACTTATAAGTGTCGGATGCATTTATTTTTAACAAAAGCGCTCAGATTAGGTAAAAATTTGTGAAGATTTTTGAAACTGGATTAGATTATTAAATAGTATCACACTCAAAATGTGTCAGGGCTTTGTTTAGTCAGATCAGACCTTAAAGTAACTTTTAAGCCTAAAAGGAATAACCATACAAAACACATCACAGTGAAAAATGGCGGTGGCGGCATCATGTTGGGATGATGCATGGACGACGATCTAAACTGATGGGAACATTGATGGTTCTTCAAAAGCTCATTATTTGAGTTATTCCTAATATATGTATATGTAACCTTCACTTTAAAATTATGCATCAAATTTCTCATTTAAACTTATTTTAGATGCATTTGACTTTTCTTTAATCACATTTATTTTGGTGAGTTTGGGTGTAGCCAGGTCTCAGTTATACCTTCATTAGATGGGTGGGGGAGCCTTTAGTTTGTGAATTTAACATTGTAACCCTCTTCAACCTGGATTATAATAAATGCACCAACAACCTGCCATGTAAGTCTGGACATTGCATTCTTTTATCACTTGAGGACGCATTGCAAACTAAAGCTGAGACCCCCTGTCATACTTCTAAATATAGGAAAATCCTGAATTGAGAGCCTTTAGAGGCAGAAAAAGTTGTCAGTTTCCAAACGCAATAACATAAATAAGTAAAAATGTTGCTTCTAAAGACACAAAAGGATTCAAGTCACCAGTACGTTTTTGCAGTTTGCGAAAGCTCCTATCAGACTTCTTTCTCTTGTGAGTTACCTTGAAATGCTTAAGAGTATTTTAGAAAACCTTTGTATTACAGGTGTAAACTGTTTGCTGTGAATGTTGTCTTTGTTCAGGTCGAACCCACCAGTTGAGGGTCCACTGCAGCGCCATCGGTCACCCAATAGTCGGAGACTTCACCTACAGCTTCGGAGCAGATGACTCTCCGTATCGTATGATGCTGCATGCCTACCTCCTCCACATTCCTTTAGAGCCTCAGCAGCTTCTTGTCACCGCCGGAGACCCCTTTGTCCCTGCAGTCGACCCAAAATGGATTTCACAGCGCTCACTAAGGACACTGGAGGCCACAGTTGATGCTGTTTTGGAGCACAGAAAGACTAAAGAGAAGGAAGAAGATGTTGCAAGAAGAGAGGAGCAGAAGAGGAAGCAAGTCCGGCAACAAAGGACGGAGGAGCAAAGTGAGGAGCAGAGGAGAGCTTGCCAAGAGTGGCTGAGTGAATGGGCGGGAGATTGATAGGTTCTTGATGTTTTAGTTTTATTTATTTTAGCTGTTCACTCAAAACAGCATGTTGAGCATGCTTTAAAAACATGAAGTACCACACACAGTGTGAAGAAGAGCATGAAAAAATGAAGGTGGTAAAACTTAAAATCTCTGGATCTTTGTCAGTTCTTCAAATCACAGATACTTTACTGCAGCTAAAAAATGAAGTGCCTTCACTCACAGTCATGAGTTCCCTCATTAACAGGTTTTTATTTACATTTTCTTTGTACAACAATGAAAGGAAAACACTTATTTTATATAGATGTATTTCGTCTGCTGCTCCAGTAATGATCGTTTGAAGCTGTAGAGATTTCCTTTGGCTCATCTTGTTATATGATGTATGTGATTGAGGAAATCCCAGTCTAAATGTGCTCGCTGCATTTTTGCTGTTCGATATCCTGAGTCTTTTTAAAATTACTTACTCCCACTTTGTCTCATGCATGAAAGGACCTGAATCCAAACAGATTTATATCATCAGTGCATTTTGGTTTAGTATCTGGAAGGTTCCTTGACAAAAGCTCCACAAATAAAAAAAGCAAGACGGAAGAATGAGTTTTTTTTACTCAGAATATGAACAGATACCACATATTTGGACAATATCCAAAGTCGCATTTAAATGTACTTAAAAGAAATTCCTAAAACCACTGGTGAGAGACTTATAGGGCCAGTTTTGTTTATATGTCGTCCTCTTTATAAGATAAGTCTAGTTTATACATTTTACTGAAACCAAATCAATCCAGTTCCTCCCAGTAGACATATAGTCAGACCCACCTACATGCAGTTCAATTGGTTCGATCGTTAATGCTATGAGGTGGGGATTGTCCATCTAAGGAATCCAAGCTAATTGCATTGTTTTTTACTTTGTGGCAGTCTGTAATCCAGAGTAACATGCATGTTTCAGCAGTGAAGATTAACCCCTCTTTCAAGTAAGGTTAACTGGGGAATCGATGGACCAGAAGTGATTATCTGGGAATGTATAAAACTGCACTGGATTAATAGCTTCTTTGTTTGCTTTCTATAATGGAAATAAACATTGTATGAGAAATAACTGACTGTGGGGTGCTTTTTATGGGATAAAAAAATAAGAGAACGCAGAGAAGACATTAACAATAATTCTATTGATGGCTTGGAAACAAAGCCAAACAAATGTTTATTTTATAGGGGTGGGTGATATAGACATGCTATCAGTTTTAGATGATATTAGCTTGAAAACTAAATATTAAACATCTGCCATTCCACTGATGACTATGCCTGTTACAGTGGGTCACATGCACCCAACTGATGCATGAGTCACAAAGATACTGAAGTAAAAAATATTTGCAATGACTGCACAAGACGGAAGAGGGGGAAAAATCAACATAGTGTCTGTAGGTCTAGGGAAAAATATTGGTATTGGTTATCAGCCAGTTCAGTTGGAAAATATTCGGATATCAGACAAAATTCCAATATCGAGCATTAGAATTTTCTTTAAGTTAACACAATGGTAAATAATCGCTCCCTCAATTTCCTCAAGGAAAACTTTCTGATTTTGGTTAATCAGGCAGCAATTGCTCAGTTTGTATAACTGCCCAGGATGAAGAGAAAATTAAACAGAGACGCTATTATTTGAGAGAACTCCCTCTGGAAAAGAAAAATAAATAGTTGATAGTTGTCTGTAAAATCTCCTCTTTATCAATAAAAGGCTTAAAAATAAAAGGGAAAACAAAGAGTTTAATGAGTCAGCTGCAGCAAGGAACAATTACTTTTAAACAGAGAAACACAGCGGACATAATAAAAGTTATGTCTAAATTAAATTATTACTGAGATTTAAACATCGAATGTGATTAAAACTGTTGCTCAGAAAGGCGCGTCTGAAACTACATTACCCATAATTCCGTTCTCTGGAGTCGTAGCTTTTAGGAAGTGTGGAGAAAACAGGCCACCGAGCCGTGAACTAACCGAACGGTGTTGACAGCTGTTAAGCGGTAAAACAGAAGGACTTTTTATCATCTGCTGAGCAACTTGGACCGAGACAGCAGCTAAAATGTCCTCGGAGGTTTTCTCCTATGAGAGTTTGGTTCATGCTGTGGCAGGAGCAGTAGTGAGTTACCGTCACTTTCAGTCTTTATTTGTCTCTGATTCATATTTACGTTAATATAAGCTTAATTTTTTTTGTCGATTTACGCTATTTAATTAGTTTCGAGTTGATGACACAAAATTATATACGATAAATAAATAAAAAATGTCATCTTTTCTTTGATTTTAAGTTGGTTTTGTTCTCCATAAATATCCTTTTAAATCCTCTTTCTTTCTTTCTTTTTTTAGGGAAGTGTGACTGCAATGACAGTATTCTTCCCATTGGATACTGCTAGATTACGGCTTCAAGGTAAAACACGGGTCTGCTGTTCAGTTTGAAGAGAGTTTAAATCTCAGATGTTAATAACAGAAACGCATATTTTTCTTTGAGTTCAGTGGATGAAAATAGAAAGGCCAAATCTACACCAGCTATTCTGACTGATATTGTCAAAGAAGAGGGACTGTGAGTATTATGATGTTAATAGATCACAGCTAAATGAATAGAAAAAAACAAGTTTATAAATGTTACTGCTGCCTTTATGTAGACTAGCTCCCTACAGAGGATGGTTCCCTGTCATCTGTAGTCTGTGCTGCTCCAACTTTGTCTATTTCTACTGCTTCCACTGGATAAAGGCCGGCTGGCTGAAGGGCAGGCAGTCAACACCTAGCACTGACCTCATTGTAGGCATTGCTGCAGGTGAGCTGATCTCCATCTATAAGCTTTCATTTAGAATCTATAAATAAGGGAGAAAAAAAAAAGCTTATTTGAGATTTTTATTAACCAATTTGCTTTTCCAGGTATTATAAATGTTCTACTGACTACTCCTCTGTGGGTGGTCAACACCAGGCTGAAGCTGCAGGGGTCCAAGTTTCGCAATGCAGACATCCGGCCAACAAACTACTCTGGTATCCTGGGTAAACAGAAAAGCTTTTAAGTTTAACATAGAAAATAAATAATTCCTTATTTCACTTCTAGGGAGAGTGTTTTAAGGGTCAAGTTTGATTCTTGTCTGATCAGAGCAGAACACCTTGAATATGTTTCTGTGTCTCCATGGAATGAATATTAGCAGGAGTTTTATGGTTAAATCCACTTGAGTAACTATCTGCCTTCTTAAAGTAGACAGGTGGACTCTAATAAATAGGTGTTATCAGCAATATTTGTGGCCTGAGTAAAATAGTCTAATTTAAATGCAAATTATAATTGTTATGCACAAAAAAAAAAATAATGTCTTGCTTTTCATCTCACTACCAATTTATTCACTACTTTGTGTCCTCTAACGCATAAAATACACTGAGGTTTGCTGTTGTGATGTGAAAAAATATGGAAAGGTTTAAGGGGGATAAATACCTCTGTCATTTCTGCAGATGCATTTGAGCAGATTATCCGTAAAGAGGGTGTTGGAGCCCTCTGGAACGGGACCTTCCCATCCTTGCTGCTGGTGCTGAACCCCGCAATCCAGTTCATGATTTACGAAGGTCTGAAGAGGCAGCTAAGGAGAGGAGTTCCCAGAGAGGTGGGTTGGAGGAAGGTCACATTTACATATTATCTAGATGAGACGATGCTTGATACGCTGGCAGACTTGAGCGATGGAGAGTTGAGGTGTAATCTATCTTTGGTTTGTTACCCTCTAAGCTTTCATCTCTGGAGGTCTTCATCATTGGGGCTGTCGCCAAAGCTGTTGCCACCACTGTTACATACCCGCTGCAGACGATCCAATCCGTCCTCAGGGTGGGTTTCATTTGTTTTTCAGCCTTGTTCAAATTGACACTAAAGCTGGATTTTTAGGCCTTACTTTTTTTGCCGTACTCTCGTAACAGTTTGGTCAGTTCAACACACCAAAGGAAAAGTCCAAACTTCTGTCCAGTCTGCAGACCATCAAAGGTCTACTGGTAAACAGAGCAAGGTGAGGATTTAAACACAGCACACATTGTTCTCTTTGAAGTCTCGTTAATCTGTGTAGCACATGTTGGAGCACATGTATGAACTTGCAGGGAAATAAGCTAGAAGTTCTCTGGAAAAGTGAGAAAGAAGTGGGGCAACCAGTTCAGAACTGGGTGTAGCAATTCCTGGTTAAAATCTGCCTTGATTTTTGGGGTCATGTATAGAACTTTGCAGAAGTAATAAAACCCCTTGAACGTTTTTTTTTTCTTTTTTAATTTTACTACGACAAAAATATTCTGTATGTCCTAAATGTGTTGCTTACCACCACTTCACAGCATGAGCGGTTATGTTTTGTGGCAGGGATGCAGGGTTATTCAGACAAATAAATAGAGTTCAGTTGTAAATGGGGTTTTTTGACACACACAAACAAATATTAAGTTATCATATGACCAGATTATGCATTTACTGCATCCTCTGCTTAGCAATAGACATAAAACAAATAGGACATATTATTGCTTTATTCCCTTTTTTTCACCACTCTTCATTAAACACTAGATTTGTTTTGTATTTCCGCTAAAAAACTAAGATCTGTTCTCTTTGATAATATTCTGCACCTAAAAGAAATATCTGGTCTTTTCTATTTTAAGGTTAAATGCTTTAAAAAAAACAACCTTTTTAAGAACAGTGCTGTTTGCATCAAAATAAAAAAGGAATTTATAGTAAATGATAGCTCCAAGTTAGAAAGTAATTCTTGATCATATTATTATTATCATCGTTAGTCTTCAGTCCAGTGTTGTGTTTTGACTTGGCTCTCTGCTGTAGGAAACATGGTGTGTTGGGTCTGTTCAAAGGCCTGGAGGCCAAGCTACTGCAGACCGTGCTGACTGCTGCCCTCATGTTCCTTCTCTATGAGAAGATCGCCAGTGGTACCTTCAAAGCCATGGGACTGAGCAGCAGCCACTACAAGAAACGCTAGCCAGCAATCTGAGAGACAAACCTGGACACTTGGCAGCATAAATGCACTGATATGATGACTAGATGGGACCTCATTTTTAGAGTATTTCATTTACCAAATGATTCAGCCATCATGGATAAACCACTACTGATGCCTCACTGTGATTTTTCTTCTGTTTTATCCTAAATAAAAAAAGGATGTGAGAAGTTGGGCTGTGTTGCAAATTACAAGTAAAATAAGTGATGTGATTCCATTTGTAATGTTATTGAAGAACTTACAACATTTATAAAATACATATATATTCATAAGTGGCAGTTCTCATTAAACATAAGTATTAATACTAAATCCTTTAACGTGTCAGTCCTCTTTTGTTTTCTATGTAATCTTTTTCAACAGCTGCTAATTTATTTGATACATTGAAAGGAGTTTAAAGTGTCCTTTCTGAGATGAACCCGAGGCTTAAAAGTATTCCGAAGATTTTGAGGTTTTTTTTTTTTTTTAAATCAATTGATGCTAACAAACTGGGAGGTCTTTAGAAGTTTCTCTGGGTCTATGCATCATCTCAGAGGTTTATAT
>JAUZNJ010035563.1:0-12202 GCA_034780135.1 Jordanella pulchra
TGCGCTGAGGGCTCCAGCCCAGGAGACCCACGGCGCGCTCTGCTGGAGGAAAGGTGGCAAAACTCCAGATCCCAACAGTCTCATTCAGCCTTAACCTGATGACTTAATGAGATGACTATAGCATGTAGTTAGTTTAACATTTCAGGGGGGTTGGTTTGTTGTGAGGACTGTGTTCCTCCTCCATGTGACAGTAGGTTGTTCCACAGCACAACAAGTAACTTTACTGCTGGGACATGTGAATTTTTTCACTAAGGAATGATAAAAGGTTTCTATTTCTATTCTGACCATTTTTTGCTTTCATCTCTGACTGAAGTTTTCAGAAATAATTCAGTTTGTCTTTAGCAGCAGCAGCATGCAATGTTTTATTTCTAGATAAATAAAAGAAACAAGTAATTATCCCAGCAAAGACAATTTACCATGAGAGTTCATCTCTCATGCAGGAGTAAACTCATAATCAGAGCTGTGTGACAGCATATCCAGCATGATGCCAACCCAGCCTTATGGCTCCAAACTGAATGATATCCAACAGGACCCCTGATAATAAACATTGCCAGCCTCTCATCTCTGTCTGCCTCCATTTTCTTCTGCTTTCGCTCATTTACTGTTAACTGGTTCATTCTCATTATTTACTGTCCCTTAGCCTGTCATTTCATTCATATTGTTAATGTAGTGCAAGCTGTCTCCAAATGCCTTTAGTAGGACGTTTTTCCATTTCTTTACAGTTTTGTATTTTACTTTATCTTTTTTTACTTTTCTCTTAAAACAGCATTTAGCCACCTGCTAGCCTTTGTGACTTTATCCTTTTATTAACTTATTTTATTATATTTTTTTAAGGTTTCTTCATTTTGGACATGGAAATGTAAAATAACAAATGTAAGCTAAAAGAACAAAAATAGGTAAAAAAGTAAACTTGCAAAATGTCTTAAAACTACTTTGTGTCCTTTCAGGAATCCCTGCCGTATCTACATGGCTATAGTTATAGCTGTGGTCTTTAAAAAACAAAACAAAAGACAATCCAGTTTCAATTACATTTAAGGAAAACATAATATACCCCAAACATGAACAGAAAAGTTCAGTCCAGTTTCATTTTGGGGCAGAACCAAGTCAAATAAAGATTGCCAGATTAATCCTACTATTAAACATTAATAAAGGCTATCATTGTGAGAGGTCCAGATGGAGGAACACCTAATAACAAAGACTGAAAAGCAAAGCAGTATGTGCACAATATGTCTACAATAACCTCCCACCAGAGAGCAACAAACAGATCTTAATGAGAAAAACAGCTCCTCTGAGACTGAACATGGACTACTCGACTCCTGTAAGTCAGGAGGTTTTGTGACAAGAAGAATGAACTGGTATTTATCAGTGACTAATACTAAAATCTCATCTCAAGCAAAAGAGAAACAGAGTATGCAGGAGGAAGTGTTTATGTCAATAAATTACATTGATTTACATCCAAGAAATGTAACCACACAAGGAGATGAACATGTTTTATTACTTTTTCTGTAAACATCAGATAATCAGTTGTCACTGTAAAGGTAGTGGGAGTCTGTGAGTGTTACGGTATGATTTCAACATACGTATGCTGCGTTTTTTTTTTTTTTTATTGAGCTTTGCACTATTCAATCCATCCATCCATCCATTATCTCCCGCTTGGTCCGTCAGGGTGACGGTTGGGCCGGTGTCTATCTCCGGCAGTCTTCGGGCATAAGGCGTGGTACACCCAGGACAGGATGCCAGTCTGTCACAGGGCAACACATAGACACACAAAGAAAGACAACCATCCACACACACTCTCACCTAAAGACAATTGAGAGATTCCAATTAACCTAACAGTCATGTTTTTGGGCTGTGGGAGGAAGCCAGAGTACCCGGAGAGAACCCACGCATGCATGGGAGGAACATGCAAACTCCAGGCAGAAAGATGTCGGAACCGAACCCATGACCTTCTTGCTGCCAGAAAACAGGGCTACCCACTGCGCCACTATACAACAATAGCATAAAAGTCCTTTACCAGGAGGAGGCCCCAGGGAACCACCAACAAACGCTGAAAGGCATAAGGCTGAGAGGAGTCTCTTGGCTGGCCTAGATACCTCAGGCTTCTTGAACCAGAGTCCAAGTAGAGACTGTTACTGCAATTGAGTATCTACCTCCACGAAGGTCAGCCATGCTGCCGACAACTAGTATTCCTCAATATTCCAGACCAACTTCCTTAGCATTCTGTTCACAAAAGAGATAAATTCGAGGTACCAGGTCTTGGTGGAATAAGGGAAGTTGTTTTCAGCTAAACATTATGTTTGATGAGTCTTTTACTATTAAATTTAGACGGCTTCTTATTCAAGGATTGGGAATGTGATCTCCTATATGACAAAGACAAGTGCATTGCCCTAATAGTTTTAATTTAAGATTTAATTCAATATAGTTTTAAAGCTAATTCAACTAAATTTTAAGCTCATTAAACACTAGAAAGCAGTAGACATTTCTGTCATAATAAAATAGATGGAAACATAATTGGAAAAAGACACCTCTCTGAACCAAAGATATAGGTTTACTACATTAAAATAGTTGACAACAAAAAGCTAATAATTTAAAACAACATAACCACAAACATAAGGCAAGTTGACGCTCAATCTAGAAGTTGCAGTGTTTAGCACAATTACACCCCCCCCCCCCACCACCCATTGCTCCTAAACTACCAGAGGAACATGCAATCTGCTCAAGCCAGTTTTATCACTTAACATTTGCTCAAGATTCTCTTGTAGATAACCAATGACATGCCCATTTATTGCACACAAAGTGCTGAAGAGTAAATGTGTGTACTATTTGGCGCCTCTCATATAAAATCTTTGAATATCAGCACCTTAGTAAGTAGCATAGTGAATAAGACAAAGTAACAGAGGAAGTAAAATGGTTTACAGTTAATGATATAATATTCCAGATTATGATAGCAGTTTTCATGACTGTTCACAATCTGGTGTTAATTCAAAAACAAATACTTACTCCTTTTGCTTTGCCAGAGAGTTCTGCATCATTTCAGACAGTCAAGTCTCTGTGAAGCACAGATGATAAATAAATAGAATTTTACTTTTCCTCACAAGTAACTAAAGTTTGTCCAGTTTGTTGCACAGTGAGTGCTTATTGGAGAGAAATATCACCATTAGTAGTGTGTAGAAAATCTGGATATTAAGACTCAAGAGCTACCGAGCTATTTTTCCCTTCTTCCAGCTCAAAGTGAGCCCTTGACCAAAGTGTCTAATAATTCCACCATTAAAGCAAAAAAGAAAAAAAAATAGACACAATGTTGAAAGTTTTTCTTTTTTTTATTGCAAAAGATGTCCAATTACAATACGATAAGAGTCTTAATTAGTCTAACAAAACCTTCTCTGAAATATATTCCAGATAGTTTCAATTAAATTTTTAAGTGTCTTATTTTAAACTTTTCACTCCACTTCCTCCTTGTAACTATTTTTTGCATTCTCCCTCTTCCTCAGTGTTTATGCTAAGTATCAGTAATTACATTATCATACATCCTATGAAATATAGTTTCGTTGACACAATATCTGTGTGTATGTGTGTGTGCCGCTGATGATGGAGAGGCTGTCTGCGTTTTTAATAAACACAATACTGCAACGCCTCACACCCTAACTGCCTTAGCATTGAACTAAAACACACAAACACACACATGAGTGTGCACACATAAAGAAATACACAGGCATCTGCCAAGTCTGAGCTCAAACTTGCAGGGAATTTATGTACAAATAATTACTTTTTAATAGCCAGTAATGTGATTTCCTGCCAAAGAAATATTCAAATGCATCTCAGGCAGTCCAGTATATTATCTGCCTGGAGCTACGGATTCGACTTAGGGGAGACGGTGCAGAAAAGACGGATTATTGTTTGTGTGATAATAATTATTTTACCCTTGTCATCTGCTGAGGAAAATGGGAGGTAATGCCTTTGTCTCTCTGTCTTCTTTCTCATTCTTCGTTGTTTTCTGAATACCCATTTTTCCACATCTAACTGCAGATTTGCACTTGGTCAATGTAAACTTAACTTTTTCCATTTCAGAGGAGCAAATCATTTCTGTTTTAATAAGAATTACAAGTTAGAGCTCTTCTTTTATAAGCTTTGCACTAGTGCATGTCACTTTTTTTCAACCTGTGGACACTGATGTGCTGTAACACATTCAGACCTTTGTCAGTTAACCTAGCACACACTCTTAGCTTTGTATGCATCTGTAGGTGGAATTTGCCCTTGTAGGTTTTCAAATGTTTTCACTTTGTAAGGCTTTATTCTCACAAAACTCTAAGCTCAAGCTGTTGAAGGTTTTTTTCTTTCAAAGTTAAATCCAAGGACTTTTTTTCCATTACCAAACACTGCAGACAGAGTGAACTATGAAAAGGTCAGGTCCATCACTTACAGACGTTTAAGCTTACACTGACGTCTATGTAACCTGGTAGCTATAAAACTGAAAACTGTATAAATAAAACCTTATTTCAATGATTTTTGAATTTATGTACTATGAAGGACTAAAACTGACAAAAATAAGAATGAATGCATACATAATGTAATGCTCCTCAAGTATTATTAACTTTATACTTTATTCAATCATTTGCTTATTTATTGATATTATATATTATATATTCAGTCATTTTCTATTTATTTTTTCTTTTACTTATTAATCTATTCTTTATTGTATTTATTATTTAATTCATGTATACTATTTATTATTTTATGAATTCCTTTAAGTATTCATTCATTCATTCATTCATTGATGCATAAGCAATTCTGCACCTTTAAACTATAACATTGGAGAAAAGAAATGGATAGATAAGTTAGAGATTATTAATGTCCAAAGAAAATTTGTATTGGACACTATCACTGATTTCTCTTTAAAAAGACCAACCCTTAAAATCACATAGTGTTCATACATAACATTCACTTTTCCTTACATAAAGTTTGTTTCTTGATGCATTGTGGTCATCCAAATTTGACAATTTTAAGACCAATAAAAGAATATGTATGCACAAAAAATGTGAAAATTAGGTCACAATCCCAGAGACAATGACAATTACCTCTGAAATCACAATTTAGTGTTGTTGATGCTGTTTAGGGTTTTGATGGAGAGCGTGACAAATGTGTTTTCATATCCATTTAATCTGCATGCAAGAACTCTAAGGACTGTCCTGAAGGAAGAAGCTGGTTTTCTGCATGAAGGATGTTAGTGAGTCTGAGATATTTTTCTAGAGCTGCCAGTGGTGCTTCTCTACATAGTTTGAAGTGAGGGATGCTGCCCATCACTTGCTATTCTCTTTATATGAGCTAAAACCTGTTGAGCCTGAGATGGAGTTCTTGGGTTATTTGGGAGGGCTCAGAGCAGTGGTCTCAAACCCCAGTCCTTGTAGGACAATGTTCTGCAATATTTAGAGGTGTCTCTACTTGAGCACCGAACTCAAATATTACCTCAATAGCAGAGCTCCCATAGAGCTTGACTAATGCTAATAAAACAGTTAAGCCATTTGATTTAAGTGTGTAGAGGTTGGAACATATAAAAAAATTGCAGAACACCATCCCTTAAGTTTGAGACTAGTGTCCTGAACTGAGTTTGAGACAATTTACTGTAGGTCGACTTTTGGGAAGCCTGACAGCTCTCTTAAATATTTTCTACTTTTGAAGTATTTCTCTCTCAAGAGAGTAGAGTGGAATGTAAACAGTTTGTAAATTACCTCATAAACTTCCCCAGACTGATGAGCAGCAACGCTGGGTAGTGAGTTAGCACACATCTATACTAAAAAGCAGAAAACGGACTCCTTTTTTATAGATAGATATAGGTGCCAATGCTAATGAACATTAGGTATTCGATGTATTTGATTAGCAGCACCTTAATACTATAATCCTGTAGTGTTTCAGTACGTATTTTGTTTTTCTGAATGGTTTTAAGCATTGCTTTTTGTGTTCTTCATGTCATGTTTTCTTTGGCTTATGTTCCTATGCTCATCATCTTAAGGTGTTCTTCTTATAAATTCAGTCTTTGTGTTTTCTTCTAGTATTCTTTTTTATACATCTAGAGTTTTTCCTGTCAGATTTTTGTTTCCAGATCTTTGTTTTCTTTATATTTTACTTTAGCACTTTTTCTGATTAATTGGTCTCCCTCCTTCTGCCCCTTTGCTTTTTCCAGCATAACTTGGAACCCATTTTCTCTGATTACCTCATCTAGTTTGCCTATGAACTCTCAGTAAATAGTTCCCCTTGGCTTCCATTGTTCTCTTCTGGATTGTTATGTTTGGCTGACGAACCATACGCAAACGTTTCATAGTGGTAATAGCAACTGTTTGATCTAAAATATTTAACAAATAATAACAGAAGCAGAAAAAATGTGGGGGCAAATACTTTTTTTCACAGAACTGTGGTTTACAACTGTGTCGGATATAGCAAACATCTTAATGTATCACTTTTCTTTCTTTTTTATTTTGTTCATTCAACCTTTCTTGAAGTTATAGTGAATGGTGCAATGTTTTTTTCTAAGACTAATTGCACATTGGCAACAGAAACATTTCTCACCCCTGATTTTGGCCAGGGCTGTGTTGGTATGTGTAAAATTAATTCAGATTTTACAGTACTTTGGTTTTCAAAAACCAAGAACTAAGAACAAAAGAACCAAAAGTGCCAATTCAGGATATCACATCTTTGTTATAATCTACTCTTTTCATTTACACTTTAATGAAGCTGAGAGGCCATTTTTACCTTAGATTTGTTTCAGCATTTGCAAAGAAATAATAAAGAGCCATTTACTTTGTAAACAGTACATTAATATTTTAGGATTCATAATAAAAATGAAGCATATCTTTGAACATATTTTTGGTTCACACACTATGACAGTGTCACAGCAAACTGACAAGTGTTTTGTCTAGAATTCATTTCTCTCATTAACAGTTGACACTTCCTTCGCCTGGTTCAAGTGCCTAATGATGTGGAAGTTTAGGAGTGTGTGTTTGCAGGTTTTAATCTGTGGTGGAAGTACGTGTGTGTAAAGAGTGGATAATGACCTTTGAAAGAATGAGCTGGCTCCAAATGAACCTCAGGGAGTCTAACCGATTGCAGCTGTAAGAGTGTGGGTGTGGTGTTAAGCACTAACTGATGAACCGTTGTGTCTAATCTGCACCAACAAAGCAGAGCAACATCTAGTGTACACACAGAGGAAAGCTAGGGTGTCTGTCCCATTTCCCTCCCCTGTGTTTGCCTTTCACCTCCTGGGCATTTTGCTGGATCTGTGTTTGTCCTATGACAGATGTGAGATGGTATGACAGGGTGGTAATGGCACTCAGACTGGTCTATGCCACCAACCTGAAAACCAGACTATATCTGCCGCTGGTGAGGACATGTGAGACACATAAACCCACACACAGGGCATTGTTTCTTATCAAAATGGTATTCTTGCAAAAACAAGTCAGGTAGCTTTCAGTCAACACACACCCACATCTTTCTTTCTAAGTTATGTTTCAAGCCCAAACATTAAAAAATAACCCGTTTAATTTCAAGGTGAAATGTTTTTATTTAGAAAAATCCTTTTTATTAGATATAAATTCATATCCATCAATATTCTATTAACAATAATGTATGTTTTAATAAGATTTGTTTATCAATTCAATTCAGTTTATTTATATAGCACCAATTCACAATACATTTAATCTCAAGGCACTTTACAAAGACAATTCAATCAAATCACACAGTCAGATTAGTTAAAAGTTTTCTATCTAAGGAAAACCAACTGATTGCATTGAATCATTTATTCAACAGCAATCCCTCACACCAAGCATGTGTGTTAGCGACAGTCGAGAGAAAAAACTCCCTTTTAACAGGAAGAACCAGGCTCAGTGTGACCGGCCATCTGTCGACTGGGGTTCAAGAAGACAGAAACAGAGATATAAAAAGTAACTGTTATCAAGCTCCACAGGCGCCCCATCCAGGAAAGACACAACCAGGTAGACGAGCTCCAAACCAGCTCCCATGTCAGCAGATGAAAGAGAGGACATCCAGTTACTCACAGGCAGAGAAACAGGACAACACTCCAAAACAGGCCAAGCTCTAATAATTGTAAACAAAGGTATTTATGATAGCAGTCCAGCCAACATTTCTCTCCAGGATGGAGCCACAGCGAACAGGAACAGACCAGACAAAGCTACAATGATGAGAAAACAGAGATATCATAAAGTTAGAGGTTTAACTAAGATATACTGCAGAATGGGAGAACAGATTGAATTAGGCAGATAGAATGATGAAAAGTGGTCCCTATGTCCTCCAGAAGTCTAAGCCCATAGCAGCATAACTATAGAGATAGCTGACCTGAGTTATAACCTGAGTTACTCTAACTATAAGCTTTATCAAAAAGGAAAGGTTTAACCCTAGCCTTAAAATTAGACAGGGTGTCTGCCTCACACACTAAAACTGTAAGTTGATTCCACTGGAGAGGAACCTGTTAACTAAAAGATCTGCCTCCCATTCTACTTTTAGAAATTCTGGGAACCACTAGTAAACCTGCAGATTAGGGCGAAGTGTTCTGTTAGGAACAATAGGAATAATCAGATCTCTGATATAAGATGGAGCATGGTTATTCAAGGCTTTATAAGTGAGAAGTAGGATTTTAAATTCTATTCTAGATTTAACAGGAAGCCAAAGATAAGAGAAATATGATCTCTGTTTTTAATTTTCATCAGAAATCTGCCTGCAGCATTTTGGATCAGCTGAAGGCTTTTAACTTTTAACAGACTTTTTTTGTGGATTTCCTGATAGTAAAGAATTACAGTAGTCCAGGATTGAAGAAACAAATGCATGGACTAGTTTCTCAGCATCACCCCTGGACAGGATATTAATATTTTTTGCAATATTCCAGAGATGAAATAAGGAAATTCCCGAAACCTCTTTGATATGGGATTCAAATTACAGGTTCTGATCGAAAATAACACCAAGATTTTTTACTTTATTATATAAGATTAATTTAATTCCATCCAAGTAAAGTGACTAATCAGTTTATTTTTCAGAGATTCTGGTCCAAAGACAATAACTTTTGTTTTGTCAGCATTCAGAAGCAGAAAGTTAGGAGTCATCCAGATTATTATGTCTTCAAGACAAGCCTGTAGTGTAGGTAATGGGTTAGTTTCGAGAGGATTTATAGACAGATATAACTGAGTGTCATCAGCATAACAGTGGAAATTAATCCCATGCTGTCTAATAATTCTACCAATTGGTAGCTAAGTATAGTAGTAAAGAGCACAGGACCTAGCACTGGTCCTTGTGGTTCTCCACAGGTAACCCATAGCATAAGAAGCATAAGGAAAATCTGTCAGATAAATAAGATTTAAACCATCTTAGTGCTGTTCCATTATTTCCTATAAAATGTTCAAGGCTTTCCAAAAGAATATTATGATTAACTGTATCAAATGCAGCACTTAGAGCTATCAGAACAAGTAAAGATACAAGTCCATTATCTGAAGCCATGAGAATATCATTAGTGACTTTCACCAGAGCTGTTTCAGTGTTATAATGAGCTCTGAAACCTGACTGAAACTTTTCAAAAAGTTAATTATGATCTAAGTGGTCATATACTTGTTAAGCAACTACTTTCTCAAGAATTTTAGAAAAGAAAGGAAGATTAGAAATAGGTCTACAATTGACTAAGTTATCTGGGACAAGAGCTGGTTTCTTAAGTAAAGGTTTAATTACAGCTACCTTAAAAGCCTGGGGTACATATCCCTGTAGCAATGATAGATTAATCATATCTAAAATGGAGGTTGAAATCAGAGGGAATACTCCTTTAAATAACTTGGTTGGAACTGGATCTAACATACAAGTTGAAGGCTTGGATGAAGAGAGTTCAACTGGATCAAAACAGTCAAAATTCAGCTCAGGTTCTATAGTTACCTCAGATGCATCCTCTCCTGCAGATAAACCAATCATGTCTGGAGGAGTACCAATGATCTTATTTTTAACAAAATCAATCTTATTTATAAAGATTCCCGCAAAATCATTACTGCTAAGAGCAGGGGGAATGGAGGATTCAACAGAGCTATGGCTCTGGGTGAGTTTGGCCACTGTATTAAAAGAAATCTAGGATTATTCTTATTCTCCTCTATTAATGAGGAGAAATATCCTGCTCTTGCTTTACGAAGGGTCATTTTATACAGCAGTAAACTGTTTTTCCAGACTAGATGGGATTCCTGTTGGCATGTAGAGCGCCATTTCCTCTCAAGTTTCCTAGCATTTTGCTTCAAAGCATGCAGCTCTGTATTAAACCAAGGAGCCAGCTTTCTATTTCTTAAGATTTTCTATTTTAAAGGGGCTACGTTTTCTAAGGTGGTACGCAGGGAACCAGCAACCCCATCAACAAAATCATCAACTCGAGGGACGGAATAAATTGAATTTTTGTCCTCTGTAGTGTTGTTCAGCAATACAGAGGGGATAAAAATTGAAACTGATTCTTTAAAATTTATTACTGCATCATCTGATAATGCTCTGTTCAATTGAAACCTTCTTTTGGGGGAGGAAAACTCTGTTAAAGTAATTTTTAAAGTTACTAAAAAGTGGTCAGAGAGGACAAGGTTGTGAGGAAATGCTGTTATTTTTTTCACATTCAATGCCATAAGTCAGCACAAGGTCCAAAGTATGAATGTGTGGGACTATTCGCATTTTGAACAAGGCAAATTGAGTCTAAAATGGCTATAAAGGCTGTATTTAAGCTGTCACCTTCAATGTCAACATGGATGTTAATATCCCCCATTATAATGACCTTGTCAGTATTTAACACTAAGTCAGATATGAACTCTGGAAACTGATCTAAAAATCCAGAGTAAGGACTGGGTGGACGATATAAAGTTACAAAAAGAAGAGGTTTTGTTGCTTTACAATTTGGATGAGGGAAGGTAAGTGTTAAATGTTCAAAGGAATTGTAACTATTGACTGGCTTTGGTCTAATCTGCAAGTCAGGCTGAAAGATTGTTGCTACTCATCCTCCTCGCCCAGATTTTCTGGGTATGTGAAAATTTAACTAACTATAGGGAGTTGCATCATTTATGCTCACATAATCCTATTGCTGCAGCCAAGTTTCTGTAAGACAACATAAATCAATTTGATTATCACAAATCAAGTCATTAACTAACAGACTTTTTGAATAAAGAGGCCTTATATTAAGTAAACAACATTTAATTGTTTTAACCTTTTCCCTGATTGGAGTCATTTTAATTTTAATTAGATTATAATGGTTTACTTCTTTAGGATACTTTTCTAATTTATTTGATTTTGGTCAAGGAAAAGACACTGTTGGACTAAAGAGTGGGTAACAGTAGAGAAGCTGCTGAGGGGTGTGTTAAACTACGACTCTGCTTCCTAGTCTGCACCCTAGGCTGTCAGGGATTTGGAGGACTAATAAATTTGGCTAGATTCCTAGAAAGAAGAGGTGCACCATCCATAGTGGGATGGATGCTGTCTCTCTGAATCAGACCAGGTTTGAAAACAGATTTAAAAAACAGATACAATTAAAAACAATGTTTCGGCAGTTATTAACTAAACTTATAAATAAAATCCAAGTTTGTATTTATTAGAAAAGAACTTTTTAGGGTCTGATGTGATATGTTATTCTTATTTAATGTCAGGAAAAAACTAGTTAAAGTTATAATGTCAGTTGATCTAAATAGTCCATATGCAGTAATTGGTCTTACAGTGCACTGAGTTGCCCAAATAAATGCCCTTTTTGAAAATATTCTGATTGATTAAACAGAATAGTACATTCAAATATACATTAAATTGGGTCATTATTTTCTGTTTCAAGGCCATCATACTAATAATATAAACCTTCATAAAGCCAATATATTCCACAAATAAAAAAAATACTTTACATGGAATTCATCTTGTTTTGGGTGAAATGTAAGGTTAAAAGACATTCATAGTTAACCTAAGACAGATATTACAATGAGGAGGTCCCATAATATCTTAACAGGTCTGAATGGTAACGGTACACAATGCTGAATACATGTGCTTTTAGGATAGTTTATTCTGAGTCTTCTGTTGCACTGTGACATCTACAGAAAGATGGCAAATGATATCTTAATTTCAGTGAAATTGAGCTATCATTTACCATCTTTCTTTCTTTCTTTCTTTCTTTCTTTCTTTCTTTCTTTCTTTCTTTCTTTCTTTCTTTCTTTCTTTCTTT
>JAUZNJ010035564.1:0-12202 GCA_034780135.1 Jordanella pulchra
AACTAACTAACTAACTAACTAACTAACTAACTAACTAACTAACTAACTAACTAACTAACTAACTAACTAACTAACGTGTTAGTGAGCATTTCTTTATTCTATATAAATTGGTAGACAGCTGGGATGTGAGTAGCTGGGATAAATTTGCTGTCTAACATGGTAATGACTTCTTCAGTCCTTCTATTGTCATCACTGATTATGTGTGGGTCAGTGGATCATCTTTTCAGTCACACAGGATCAACAGCTGACAACTCAACATAAGCTTCATTTAAGCCTTTAATCACAGGATGTGGCCGAAATCCATTCATCATTCTTTTCTTCCATTTTTAGGCTGCAAGGATACATGAATTTAAAGCCCAGTTTAAAAATAGACAAAAAGAGGGGTGTGTTGGAAAAAAGGAAGGAAAGCGTATATTATGAAACACAGCAATCAGATCACAGGGTTAAGACAGAGTAGGTCAGGGCAGGACAGGGCAGTCACAAGGACTATTTACTGTCATACTCACAGGAAATATGCTGTTGATTTACAGCATGAATACACACTTATTTCTAGTCTGTTGAATAAAAAGATTGTATTTTGGGTAGAGTGTTTTTTCTAAGTATCAGCAGGGCAAATAAAAAAGTTAACAAAATCTAAAACAAAACTAATCAAGAAGAGTAAAAGGAAAGATATAACATGAAATATTTTTGAAACCATCCATCTTCTCCCACTTCTTCCTTCATGGTTGCGGTGGGGTAGGTGCCTGTCTCTAGCAGACTATGGGCAAGAGGTGGGGTACACCCGGGACAGGTTGCCAGGCCGTTGGAATGCAACACTGAGACACACAAGCATGCACACACAAACACACCCAACCACAATTTAGAGAAGCCAATTAATCTAAGCCAAGATAACCTACACATGCACAGGGAAAACACACAAACTCCATACAGAAAGACCATGGACCTTGCATCTTGTTGCAAGGCAACAATGCTACAAACTGCACCACTGTGTGGCCCTATTTTCAAAACCTTTAAATGACAAGCTGTCATTCAGAACTTTATCTATGAAGTTCTTTCACAAAATGCCAAACAAAATTCTTCATATATGAATAAAAACACGAGATAAAATTAAAATGTACAAAATAGGCAAAATAGGCAATAAGAAGATGGTAGAATAATTCAACAAAAATTATGACATAAATAAATCAATCAATCAATGAAAGCTTTTTTGAATCGCTGTGTAGATTTTGCTAATATCTCCCTGAAAATGTAGGGTTTTTTATCCTTTACTATAAATCCTTTTGGATGAGATCAATTTCACAATTTTTTTTTTAAAAAGTAAAAAAGTGTTAAAGATAAAAAAAAATACCTTGAGATAGAATATAGGTCATTTTTACAAGCATTGTACTTGATCAATCAGTGGTAGAATTTGTTCTGATGCCAGTTTAGTTCTTGCTTAACCAAGACGGTTTTCTCCAGCTGTGATGAAGAGCCTCTTTTACGGAAAAGGGCTGTGGAGGAGTGAAGATATTGTAATGATTTCCAGGAAAATACTTTCACATGGCTCACATTAATAATGTGATTAGAAAGCTTGAAAGTTAGGTAGTGGAGGCCAAAAATATGCCTGCTCACATATTTTATTTGTGGAGGATCTGTTAGGTTCATGAGAGGATTAGGCAGAACACAAAAAGAGCATCGAATCTGTATAAAAGGATGAACGTTATAAGGAGGTATTAAACTGACAAAGAAAAAAGAAGTATGAATATATGGATGACAAACACGTAATAAAAGATGTGACTTAGATATTATTTATAGGAGGGGAAAAACGAAAGACAAAGACAGCAAGAAACATTTTTTGTTTGTTTTTTACACCAGTCACCTCTAACTATTATTATCTAGACAGTATATTAAGAAATATATCTGTAAACCTTATATTTTATTGAGACAGAATAACGTAATGCCCATTCAGGATATTACCTAAGGCTGTTGAATCATGGACTTGTATCCTGACAAAACTGTTGCATTCCAGAAGGATCTAACTCAAGCCACAGAGCAAGCACACTTAAAGGATGTGGTTCCTCCATTCATCCAAAAGAATGAGGAACCACCACAAAATCCTGACTAGAATCTGAGGGACTATTGTGTTCTGAAAGCCCGCGAACACCTGAAACAAATAAAATTAGAGGAGCTAAAAGCAGAAATTAAGAGAAGATGGTAGAAAATCTGTCTCACGGGAATACAGGGTTCCATTTGATCATGGCAAAAAGTAGCAGAGGACTGTATGGAAAAAAAAGGTGGGTGTAGTTCTGCTATATGCACAAAACATCCTAAGATTCATTAAGAGGGAACTTTTCATTGCAAGTGAAACTTGTTAGTTAGAATCTTGTTTCACTAAGCAAACATTGTAAGATTTTCCGTCTCTCCACGGAGAGCTATGTCTACTTAACAAAACGGGAATGACGCTCATGTACTTTTTAAGGATAATTATGTTTTTTTTATTTATTACTCTGCTTAGTCATAGTAGCAGAAAATGCCCTCTTCACTAAGAGGCCATGGCCAACAGCTAACTCAAGAGTTAGAGCTGTAGGAGGTGAGCTGAACTTTTGCTTACAAGTTTTCTCATTTTTTATCATTTTGCTACAGCAAACCGTTTGATTCATATGGTGAGAATATTTAGCAACGAAAAAAGTTGTTTTAAGGTCCTCTATTGGAGAACAGAAATTGTGGAATTTTATTTTCAAGTACCGCCTAGATACCATTTTATCTGAAACTTAAATAGAATGTTGAACAACATACAAAATGTCAACAGAGTATGTTTCATTTGTCTGAAAGTCAATTCTTCATCAACTTTTACTCTCTATATATAAAAGTGGTGGTCAAATGAAGTGGGATCAGCATTTTACCACAAATAATCCATACGGTGTCAATGTTGAGAATGTATTTATACCATACCATACCATACCAACTTTATTTATAAAGCACTTTAAAACAACCACAGTTGATACAAAGTGCTGTACAATGTAAAAACACAACATAATAAAAAGTAATTAAAAACAGTTTAAAAACAAAAACATACAATTTAAAACTAGATCCCATTTTTATGTATTTATTTTTTTTATGTAGAATCTACATTAAAGCATTAACTTCTAATTACTGTGTTATCATTTTTCTTTCCTTCTTACCCATCTTCTGACAGTGTACCCTCAAAGTATTAATAAAGAGTACATATATGTATCATTTACTACTTGGGAACAACAATGTACTTTTTGAGGTCCTCAATAAGAACAAATATGTGTCTTAAAGTCCAATTATTAGCCCTGTAGGGGTACACAAGTTCAAACTGTACCTCCAGGGGACAGAAATGTGCTCCTACTGTGCCATTTTTTTGAGAGTGTAGTTAGTACCTTCTCAACATGTCAAAGTTCTGCATATGACTGCTACCATTTGACCCAGGTGTGTTGAAAAAGAGATATAACTAAAAACATCCAGCATGCCTGTTCTCAAGGATGAACTTAGAACTTTGTGAGAAACATAATGTGGCCAATCACATTTGAAGAAAGCAAAACAGGAAAAGGAAGAAAAAAGAAGTAACTACGAGCTTCCTAGAAATGTAGTGGAGTGAAAGTAATAAGCATCCCCTCCCACACAAACACACAAAACGTGTTCAAGTAAAGTAAAGATAATCAAAAAAGTACTTCAGTACAGCAATCAAATAAATGTTGTCTGTGACTTTCCTCCACTGTGTATGAGTCACAGGAAAATTCTACAATTCATTTATACATCTATGCATTAAGTTTGATATGTATATTACAGTAGATTTGCAGGCTTCTTTTGCTGACAGTAGTTGAAATGAGTTTATTTAAAATGTGTGGTAATGATGTGCACAACAGTATTTTCATTTCCTTATTCAAGACATGCAATTGAGAATTGTCTTGTCTCCAGAATTTTTCGAATCAAAGGCAAATATAAATAACTGATCCTCATATCCGGTTGATGATGCTGCAACATTCATTAGATGACTTTGTTTTCTTGTTTCTCTATTTTTGTTATTTTTACGATCAGCAACCCTAAATCACCTTCATTACATCACCGGAAGCAAACATCTGGAGGCTGAGACTGTGGATAGTTTTGGAAAGTACGCGGGTGCACTTTTGGTTTTCCGTTCTGCTGCTTCTCTGAAGCTGTTATGTCTCAAAGGCCTGCTTTTAAAAAAGACCTTAAAGAGTTTATTTGGTTAGTGGTCAGACAATGGTGGGATAAGTGGCTTTGAATCTGCAGTGGTGGCCAAAGCAGCTCTGTAAAAGCTTTGAGGGCAAATTAGCTTTTTCCACTGTGTGACTGTTTTCACTTCCTTTGATTCTATTCCTGTCTCATTCACTGTGCCACATTCACAGGACTTAAATATATGGTGTTTGAAACAAAAGCAAAACCACAAGTATACATGGATTTTCTGTCAGCAAGAGCTGTGCTGATTTCTGAGAGTACGGGTAAAAAGTGACATCATTTAAGAAGCCGTCCCCTCGGGTCTTCTTTAAACACTGAAATCTGTCAACCTGTATGAATAGATTTCATGTGAGGACATTTCTTCCTGATAACAACTGTCTTTGAATGACACACACAATGAAGCAGTTTTTTTATGTATTCGCTAAAATATTCTTTTATCAGCTTGGAGACTACATCTAAATCCAGCTGTTCTGTCTTCTTAAAGCATAAAAATGAATCAGACTTTCAAAGTATGCTTTATGAATAAAATTGATTTTTTTCCTGTTGTTCATGTGTCTGGACATCTTTGGTGCACTAATTATGCTGAATTATTTGCTGAACAATTGTCTTTCTGAGAGCCTGTATTCTGGTCCATTCAGACCAGACTGCATAATTTTTTGTTTCACAAAAGCAGCTCTTCAGAAAACACACGCTTTGTTTTGCCCTGAATGTAAATGTCAAGGAAAGACCTTGTAGATTCAGTTCATCATATTAAACCCGATAGGAAAGTGTTCATTCCTCCCTCCACTGTTACCAAATAAAACAGAAAAATGCCACCTTGTCTGGCTTAGGTTTTAAGGCAGGATATGAATAATAAATGACTGCCAAAGAACTGCAAAAATAAACAAAAAAACGGGTTTAGAGTAAGGTGATAAATTATGTTGTATGTAATGGTCTTTCTGGAGTTTTTACCGGAATATTTCAAGTATGAAATAAAAATTAGGGAGACCCGATACCCTGTTTTTTATTTTGAGCTTTAAAAGAACTTCTAACACTTTCGTTTTTCCATATTTTGTCCCATTACGTCAAATCCCGGAGGCTTCGTTATATGGAGCACCTCAGAGTAGCACATAACTTTGAAGCAGATAGAAAGTTATAAATATTTTCATAATTTAAACATACAAAAATGATAAAAAATTGTGTTAATACAACTAATTAAAATCAAGTATGATGTAATGGATGTTAATAGTCCAGCTTTATTTACAGCAATCCTAATGTAAATGCATTGGTTATTTGAAGGCCTCAGCGTGTAGATAGATAACATCTGCAGTTTAGCATAAACCAAGTAGAGGACAAACCAAACATGTGGCCTACATCTGTGAGAGTAACCCATTGAAATACCAGAACTAAATCAAATTAGATTAAATCAGTTAGACAATTAATCCAAAATGAGGTAAAAAGTGGTAGAATGTGGTCTGGATACCCCCCCGCCCAAATTACTCACACACACACTCCGGGTGATGTAGGGCAAATAACTTTTGGACTGCTTACTATTATTTATACATATTTTATTTTACTTTAACTCATACAGCTTGTTCAAAATCTTTTTTTTTCTTTGGTCAATGAATCACTCCTGCCATTTCTTAAGCCCTGACTTTCCATTAGTCTCTTAGCAACTAAGGCTGATCCCTGAGGATGTAGCCAGGAAATTCTCCATCCCCTCCTTTTCTGGTGTAAAATTAGAAAACAGGAATCAGGGACTGGAAACATTATCTCGTATTTTACTCCCTACTGACTCCCAGCAGTTTATAGTTGAGGTGTGGTAACTGATTGTAAAGCAGTAAAATGTAAGATAAAGAAAATATGGGGAGGCATTCATTTCGTAATTTGAACAGGGATCTAAATAAACAACAACCATCCTGAATGGTCATAAACTCAAAGCCTATTATTATTATACTTTTAATGTCCTGTTTTGCATTTGTTAAATCAGTTAGAATATTTCCTCAATATGAGTTTTAGTATAGTTGTTATTAGCAAGACAACTCAGTTCAGCTTAAGTTGTGCTTGGATCTATCTCTACCTATAAATACATCTTTAAATTAAGGTTGACAATTTTATTTCTAAGTCTTCAGTTGTAACCTTTTTAATCAAACTACCAGCATGCTACAAACATGAAGGACAATAGTGGCAGCATTCTTTAGGACAAAAATGACCCAAAGAACTGAAAGCAGGGGTCAGAAAGATCAGCTTATCTTTACTGCACGCATAAGGCAAAAGTTTCAAGCATTTTTTAAATAACAACATGCTTCTTCCTCTCATTACTTATTAGTAGTTATGTTTCCTTGTCTTCTCTTAAGGCAAATAGAAAATAATCCTTTTTGAGCTTGTGTCATGGTTGCTGAAGAATTCACCAGAAGTTTCTCCAGCTAAAGTATTTTACTGTCATTCTTGTTTCTTCCTTTTTCCTTAGCCATAATCAAAAGCAGACTAAGATCTCAAGACACCACCACTAACACTTACCATCTGAAAGGACTCAGCATCTCACATTTCTGTATTTTATTGCTAAATTCCTGAGCATTGTATTCCAGTAAAGCTTCAGTAAATCAGTTCAGACTTTTTTGTCACTGATGTTATAGAATACACTGTATGAGCTGGCAACCTGATTCAACTCCTACTGCTAAACAAAGAATGACTAATTGATGGCGTAAACGAGAGGATGGGCACAGAATAAACAAACATCATTCAGCTGAGATTTGAATTAAAGAGTTATGTGGGTGGTACACGGATAAAGTAATGGGCTCAGAAGGTGATTGCAGGAGAGGATGTATATTTCTACACCATACTCACGATCACCAAAGCATATACACAGAAACTAGTGATTATACTGACTGGATGCCCATAAATTTGTGAGTTTAGTGATGACGCAGGCTTCACGCCACTCTGTGACTAACAAGTTTAAGCAGCTGTTTCAAGGCAACTCAGAGAGGGAAAATGTTAAATGTCACTGGGGGAAGGTAGAATGGCACTTTGTATAATACATCCCAAATACACAGCCGCATGGCTGTACCAGAACACCATCACCCCTGTGTCTAACTGGTCTGACGTAAGATGACCCACAGAATACAGGCGCACATAGTGTAAAAATACGTATATAGAAATACAGACTATGATAGGCTAATCAGCATGTGTACTATGGAGAGGCGTCCTGCTGTACAAAATAACCAGTAGACAGTAAATTCTTAAGCAGAATATGGGATGCTTTGTCATTTCCTACCCCTATGACTTCTGTGGTATCATAGTGAGGCAAGAACTGGGACAGAGGTCTAAGGTTTTACTGTTATTTTTAGATTTGATATTTTTGCTCAGAATGATGGTGCCATACAAGTTTATTTGTATAGTACAATTCATCTACAAAGTCACTAAACATGGTCTAACTAAAAATAAAAGAACAGTTTTTGCTACTGCATTGATTTCACGCTACCAAACAGTGCAGCGTGAACAGGAAGGCTAAGCAGATTACAGTCTCTGCTTCATGCTTTTAAGCTTTCAACCTCTTTTTGTCACACAAAATGCTGGATTTAAAGGCAGAAAACAAACACTGTCAAAGTAACACCGACAGCTTCAAAAATATGAAATAATCAATAAAAAAAAATACAGCACTAAAGTTTGTGAAATTTCAATTATATGATAGGAAAACCTTGTTGGACATACAGTTGTACTTTTGTATTCAAACTCTCATATTAAATGGAAGTCGACAGTATTAAGGTCTAAAAATAGATTTAACTAAGTCTCACTCATTACAGAATAATGGGAAGCCTTGCACAAAGCATCCACTGAGGGCTGCAGAAAATAAGATGAAAATTGTCTGAAACTCATCCAGATTAAACATCACGTTTGGTTTAACATAATCCTCAGCTCAGCATCATCAGCAAAGTGTAGTGATTAGAGATGACGCACCAACAACATAGCACACTGACATGAGTGTGTGTTAAAACAACCCAGAGCTCTATTCGCTGCTCTCATTGGTAATAAGATGTCGTATCATCCATTAAGATTATTTGATTTCTATTTTTAATCTGTGTGCAACGAAACAAAACAGTGGCATTAAGATAATATTACACAAATGTATTCACGCTTGAAATTGTGTTATGTTGTTCCAGTAAAGTGTGACAATAAAATAATAAAACGTGTCTTCATTTTTACATTCCTCACACAATATATAAAAATAAGCAAATTACTTGCACTGCTCACCAAAATAAAATTTTTAGTTTAAAATCTGTGCACCTCCAAACCATCCAGTAGGTTCTATTATTGATGCTGTTACTTCTGGTCTATTAAGGACAGACAATTACCCAGGAGGTCTACTTTGCATTTCTTCAATCAATGGGTGAGCAGAGCCAGAGGAAAGGCAAAGAACAACCTATTACCATGCTTTTCGAGTCTGTTTTACTTGTGGGTCAGTTATGTAATTCAACACAATTAGAGTAAGAGCTCCATTTCTAACACAGGTAGAGAGAAAAAGGACTGACACCTTCTATTAAAAGAAGAAAGGCTAGCATGAAAAATATCGTGATTGACCCAGACAGAGGTTTTCTACAAATGAAACAGGATAGAAAGGTTTCCTTCTCGAGTGTGTTAGTTTGCATGATGTATTAGAGATGTATTACACCATTTTGATTTTGTTTTCAAGAGGGAAAACATGAATATCCTTCAAGTGACCCTTTGTAAATATAAAGAACAGATTCATTTTAGCACACTCTGGACTTTCTTCAATTTAAGGGATAGAGCTGTAAACATAATTTACCTTTAATCTTTCTCAAACAAAGCCTTAGCTTTTTAAATTAGCCACCATTTCATATATCAACAGAACAACAAAAAGATCAAGTACAAAGTAAGGGCAAAATAAAAACGAATGTACACACACTTGAATATTTTTTGGTTTTATAAAAGCAGCTCTTAAGACAACAGACTCTCGCAGTCGCACAATAAAACCCAACATCCATTTCAGAGTAAAAGGTATGTTTATTAAGTATTCTTAAAACAGAGTTAATGCACTATACACGAAACGCCAGTGTGAGTATGATCATCGATATGCTGGATAAGCAGAGGAATTACTTTACTTGACAATTTTCACACAAAACATTAAGCGATTTGACAAGGAAAAGATTACCAATCCAGCAACCATCTTATAATTAGAAGATATTGTGCATTCACTTTCATAAATTATGCAGTATCAGCTGATTAGTTTGGATCTCATAAACACAGAAGGAACCTTTCATGCTCCTTAGAGTTTTTTTAAGTAAGTAGGAATAATGAAGTAAGACTCCCCTAAAAATGGAACTTTAACAGGAAAATTTCTGCTTTCACCAACTTCAAAAGCTGAACAGACAACATGACAAATCAAATTGGGTCATATTAACTAGGGGGTGTAATGATACACTCAGAAAGTCACTAATTTTTATTTATCTGGTCATCTAGTAAGAGTTTGGGTTATCTTAAATTTGCAGGTTTATTATTTGTTAAGGAGGAATATGTATTTATGATATCTGAAATACATTTCTTCCTAATCAAAATCATACAAAACATGACCAGTAACAGTAAGAATATGGAGATCTGAATTTCTAATGATTATTTTAGATATGAATAAAATCATTTTTTCCGAAATGTTAATTTTGATAAGGAAAAAATGCATTTTAGATATCAGTAATGTATATTAAGACTAATAAATATCAAAACAGCCTGCCATTGCCTGTTATAACCAGGATTACATTATGGATGAAAACTAGTGTATTGCTTGAATGGTAATGGATCAATGTATCTATTTAGGTGCAATCACCTGGCAGCAAGTAAAGATGAATTATAAAAAAACGTTCAGGTAGGAGCTGTACATCATCTTATGGGGTCTCTCTTCATTTTGATTCTGTTTTACATTACACAGTAAATACTAAGTGACTGTTTGACAGTGCAGTTGTTTTCTGTAATGCTGTTATCACACATCAAAGTGCTCTCCCCGATATCCAGTTATGTTAAAGAAGTCTATGTAATGCTGCCAATGTGAGGCCGATTAATTAGCTGGTTAGAAAACACAAACCCACATAATATACTAGACATGAACTACAGTAGTTTTTCATTCAGTTTGAGTTTTACATTTCTACAGCATAACCAATGGGACCCAAGAAATACAGGATTGATTTGCTCTTCTGGCAATTTGTATCTATTTATTAAAGTAATAAAAAATGTGTTTCTGTTGTCAATAAAACAGTTGATACATTGCTTAAATCACCAAAATGCCAATAGCATACAGTTATTTCGAGTGTGTTGGCAACATCGGCTAGAAACAATTGATGAATCTGTCGGATTTTCCAGCTTATAACTGTAAGATCGAAATTTCTTCCAAGTTTCTACTTTAGAGATACATGGAGTACATTTTACTAAAGTACTAGATCTTTGGGGAAAAACAAAAGATATAAGAAGTCAAGACAACCAACATATATGAAAGAGAGCGACCTGGTTTTACATTTCTTAAAGTTTCATGTACTCAGTCACACTTTGGAAGATTCAGCAGACTCTGCTTTACAGGGGCACAAGGAAACAGTGCTGCAGTGTTGTGTAACATTTGTGTAGGCTGCAGTGTGCTGTTCTCTCTACCTCCTTATTCATGAGACACACACACACAAACACACATAGTTTGAGATTTGATTTAAGTGAAAAATTATGAAGGACAAGGTAGATATCAAGTAAATGTTCAGAATAACAAAGTGGAGCAAGAGGAAGTACAGGTCTAAGTAGTGGCTCCAGGGTTTGTATGACAATAGTCTAAAAAAGCATTACATAAATTTATAACAGAACCAGCAAGTTAGAAGAGAAAGAATACATTTTCTTTTCGTTCCAAAGAAAAAACTGCAATTCCCTCCCTCTGACTATAAATAAATCCTGTGATGTATTTAGACAGCTCTTTTTTAGTTTCTCTGGATACTTTTATTGTTGGTTGTTTGTCATCCTACTTCAGGACAGGGGAGACAAAAAAAAAGGCTGCACAAGTGGATCCTTAGTGCAGATTACACAAAAGGTGATGAATATGGAAACTGAGACAGTCTCTTGGCATAAAAGGGATCTTCAAACAGGGGAGTACAGATCTCTATTGTGGAGGGCCATGCAAGGGTGATGTTAAGCAACGATAAATAGTGAGAGTATTAAAAGGCTCCAAGGAGACAAGCAAAGTGACATCAACACCAAGGTGTTAGAACCACTTTAGACCACATTCACACCAAACCAAACCAAACCAAATCAAGGCAAGGCAAGGCAAGGCTAGTTTAATTGTATAGCACAATTCAGTACGTGGTCAATTCAAAGTACTTTAAATGAAATAGACAATAGAATAGAAGAAAAATAAACTGACTATACCAGGATTTGCCAATCATTTTGAAAATGAGATAATTCATAGGTAATGAGTCTTAAGGTACCATTACATCAAATGTGAATACTGCAAATGTTCCACTTGGCTCACCTGGCATTGACTGCTTAAGCTTTTGTCTCTTTCTCACAAACAATCCAAGCAGACAGCACCACAGTGAAATTCAACCCAGGTTCACAGCAAATAGGAACAGTGTATCCACTTTGCTTTACAACCCCCTCCCCCCACCCCCAGCCTAGCTAACTCCACAGGACGCCCCCTACTGTGTGAGAGCACAAAAGACCAGAGCTCACAGAACTTATTTCTCTTTTAGTGAAGCTACCCTTGGTGACTCACATTGGAAGAGGCAGCAACCAACATGGAAGGTCGGGCTGTAGACCCAGATCTACTGAGGACTGAGGCTACGTTGTGGTGGTTGACATTTCAGAACTGAACTGCTGCAAAACCGACAGTTTGGAACATTCCTCTTTGAATCTCAGGGGCTTTTAGATGCTTGAAGAGATTAACAGACTGGAGGAGGAGAGCCTTCCTTTTAAAGCTCGTCTTAAAACCCATCTATTTTATTTGGCTTTCAACTCTAGCGGGATCTAGTTTTAAATTGTATGT
>JAUZNJ010035565.1:0-12202 GCA_034780135.1 Jordanella pulchra
GTGTGTAAACAGGTAACCCTGTTTTTCCTTCCGGGTCAGTGGTGAAGTGGTTTTAGACCGTAGCTGTAATGAAGTCTGTCCCCCTGCGGTCGGGCCCTCTGCCTCCCTTATTTGAGTGGTCCATCCCTGGAAGATGGGATCCTGTGAAGCAGTGATTGTTTCCACAATTAGGTGAGCAGTGTGGAGCGGGAGTGCTCGTGGATCCCTCCCACAGATTCACTGCTTCAACTCAGCCTGGCCTAAAAACAATAGCTAGCTGTCGCCTGTTGGCTGATGTGTCTTTGATCAGCCAAATGAAGGCTGCTGGCATGTCTTATGGAGTGGAGATTGCTTATCGATCTATATCAAAATATTCATGCTAATCCCGGGCAGTGGGAGACTATTTTCAAGCCGGGTTAGCAATCAGAGCAGCCGTCCTGTCTGGAGCAATTCGCTGAGCTGGGAAGACTAATCAGCTCAGGGTCCTCCAGTCAAATGCACTTTGCTGTTTAAATTTGGACCCCTGACATTGATGGAGGAGTCCAGAGAAAGGTGTTGACAAACCAAATTGTTTGTTCCAGCACTATTTTGCTAGAGATCAAGTCCAGAGTAATGCGCAGTGAATTTGTTCATTACTTGCTCAGGTGGGAGAAGAGAAGGCTGAGGTTTCACCCTCACTCCAACAGAGAGAGGCTTCTGCTTTAGAGTTTCAGGAGAGAACTTGATATTGGTTTTAAGGTATGTGTGTGTTTAGGTTGTGTGTGCATTTAGATTAGATATATGATGTGGACAGTTTGCAGGAAGATTGTTTCTGTGTGGCAGGGTTGGTCACAGTGCTGAAAAGCATCTGGGAACTGATCCTTGGAATGTGAACAGATGACTCTTTATTTTCCCACTTCCTTTATATTGTTTCAATATAGATCAGAGTGCTGTCGTGTAAAACTGCAATGTATTATATTCTCATTTTATGATTGCCCAATAAAGGTATTACATACATGTTATGGTAATGCAAATTATACCCTAATAAGCATAAATATATAAAAAAATATGCAGCTCTGTGATTCAGGCCTTTTGAGTTTCCATGTTTAACTTTAATTAGAAGTGGGAGTTTATTGGAATGTCTTTACCAACTTTGTTAATCAAAAGGTTTGTCAGTTTGTTTGTTTTTTTAATCTCATTATAAGACTGGACAAAGTAAGTAGGTCTGGACCATAACTTAGCCATTTTTAAGACTTTAAGCTATTCTATTTAAAGCTTGGTAGCTTATTATCAACACCCCATATAAGGTGTACATAATTACTAGGCAACTTCCTTTCCTTTGGCAAAATGCGTCAGAACAGAGATTTGATGGACTCTGAAAACTCAAAAATTGTGATATGTCTTGCAGAGGGATGCATCAGTCCTGAAATCAGCAAACTTTTGAAGCATGATCACCGAACAATCAAGCATTTCGTGTCAAATAGCCAACAGGGTCGCAAGAAGCATGTTGGGGGAAAATAAAGGTGGAAAACTGCTCATATATTGAGGAAAATCATGTGTGAAGCTGCCAAGATGCCATTTCCCAAGTATGGGCTGGTATCATCAAAGATGAACTTGTGAGACCTCTCGGGGTTGAGGATGGGGTGAAGCTCAACTCTCAGACCTACTGCCATTTGCTGGAAGACACCTTCTTCAAGAAGAAGTCGGTAATGTTCAGAAAAATATGGTTTTCATACAGGACAAAGCTCCATCACATGCATACAAATAGTCCACAGTGTAGCTGGCCAGTGAAGGTCTAAAAGAAGAAAAACTAATGACATGGCCCCCTTGTTCACCTGACCTGAACCCCATAGTGCACCCGTGGTCCCTCATAAAATGTGAGATCTAAAGGGTGGGAAAACAGTTCACCTCTCTGAAAAGTGTCTGGGAGGCTGTGTTGGCTGTAGTATTCAATGTTGATCATAAACGGATCAAGCTACTGTCAGAATCTATGTTTTGAAGGATTTTAAGTGTCATAGTAAAGAAAAGTGGCTATATTGATCACTGATGTGTTTTGGTTTTGTTTTTGAATGTCAGAAATGTTTATTTCTATATTTTGTGTATTATCGGTTTACCTGTTTAAAATAACTAAGTGAGATGGGCATTCTTTTATTAAGTTACCTTATAATTCTGCACAGTAATAGTTACCTGCACAAACATATATCCTCCTAACACAGACAAATCTAAAAAAAAAACCTACTCCAACTTCCAAAAACATTAAGCTGTTATATTTATGAGGTTTTTGGGTTGATTGAAAACATAGTTGTTCAATAATAAAAATAATCCTCTCAAATACAACTTGCCGAATAATTCTGCACACATATTTATAATAAAATTTACACACCATCTCTCATGTTGTTTTCACTTCTCAGTTATGCACAATTTCTGAGGTGGTCTTTAACCGCAAATCTTAATAAGAATTAGTGAGGTTTGTCTTTATGATGCAGAAAAAGTGAAAAATGTGTCTTTTTTAAGATCTTGTATAAAACTAAAGAAAAACTCAGAATGGACACATTTTGTTACTAATCACAACAATACTAAACCTACAAGTAGGTTTTTTGCCACTTAATTTTTCACTTGCACCACTAGGCAGTAATGCTAGGGAGCATTAATATTACCATCTATCAAGTTCATTTTGGCTCTGGTGAGAAGTTTTTTAAAAATATATAACTTTTTGATAGAAGTGGTTGTCATTTCTTCTAAATGGCTGTAGCTAAAATTATGTCACTAAATTACCCTGCAGGTGTGTTGGTCTTGTTGGAAGAAGTCAAGATTTTGAGGCTTGTAGCCACACCCATCTGCTTTTTTGTAGTACATTTTTCAATTATTTTTTTATACTGTAAAACTATACTCTGATGATATTAAGGAAATTATAGCCACATAGATAGTAATGACAAACCATAAGAAATTACCATGTGTCCACAGCAACATCATCCAACAAAAGGTCTTTTATGTGGGAGCAAGTGATGCCAACTGGTTATCTGTCTTCTGATTGAATTTGAGTGTGTTTGTAGAAGAGGGTCAAAGGCAGATTTTTTTCCAAATTCAAGAAGTGACTGCTTGTTTTCAGGGGGCAGGGCTTAGTTAATAATCAAAAGGCAACAAAAGGGGAGTCTGAGGACTGACCAAAGCATGAAACTCAATATTTTATCATTTTTCAATCTTTGTTCAAGATTTAAAAAAGCACAAAAATTGTTGACTTCCTGCTGGGTTATGGACAACCCACAGGAACCTTTTTGTTATGCTTACTGGCATGGCTGAGTTTAGGGGAACACTATAGAGGGATTTAGGCATGTTTCCCTTTTTATACTACTACTGAAATACTACAGTTTCACCTAGGGCTCAATTTAGTTCAAAATTTGGTGATTGAAACATACATTTAGGCCTTTATTTTGGCGGAGAATAATGATAAGTATTCGAATTCCTTCAAGCTTTTGGAGCGCTTTCGCTTCTTAGGCCTAAATAACCAATGTTAACCTTTAAGACTTCAGTGAACTGTGTGTATGACTTTCTTGCTCACATTTTATTTATTTCTTCTAGTAAAAGCCCCTCCTCCTCTACAGTGACGCAAGACTTGCTAAATCTGTTTGAGTACGTTAATACTGTCATGCAACAATTGTGCAAAGAAATCTGGGAAGAAAAAGCATTGCCAGAACTAAGAGATTATCCTGCTAGAGGGTTGAAGGGCTAATGTCTTGCCATATGGCTCAGATTGTAATGTGCAGTGTCCTGGTTTAGGGTCAATCATACATCAAGTATTAGTGTCAGGTGGGGATTAATACTTAATGTTTCCTCACCTCTGACATAAAGTTGTGTAGTGCTGGCATGCTACCTGGCATAATGTATTTCCCATCTGTCAAGTTGTTAAACAGGAATTATGTTGTGGAAGTGGGAAAACAACAGAATGCAAATGATGTATGTTAATATTTAAAAGCTGTTAGACACATTATTGGTAAGTACAAAAAGAATAATCTGCTTTTGTTTTTTTTTTTTGCTATTTACTTAGAAACATATTTATGTTTGCTTTTGTTGCATAAACTACTGATTAGTAAGAATATTGCTATTGTTGGTTAGTGCAGAGTTGTGCATTTTACAGAGCATGATTTAGGCCACACTTACAGCTTGTAGGCGCCACAGCCAGAGTGGTTTCTCTGTGCATAATGAAGATTTATTTTTCTTAGTTTCTGTGCTGATATTTAGCTCATATTGCTTGTTATCATTCATCCAATAAAATCTGCTCACACTCAGGCCGAAGGAAAGCTGTAATTTGGCGCAAAGTGGAGTGGGTGTAAAATGGGAGTACACAATCTTATATTATTTGATTATAGCTGTAGTTAAATGGAGCTTAGCTGTGTTTTAACACTTATCTAGGTCACTTCATAACAATGTGTGCACAGCTCTTTCTAGAGATCGTAATTTCCATGGATTTTGCAGCTGCCCTATAAGTGGCCTGCCACAGTTTGTCACCTGGCAAAGCGTTAAGCCAAGTCCTGGCTAAGGAATTAACCTGAATCACTATATAAGTAATTACCCCCATAATCCCTTTTTGACTGATTAGAATTGATGGGTTGTTTCTCAATTGACATTCATGCCTGTCATTATGAATCCTTTGCAAACAAAGTGGCAAACGCAAATGTCAAAGAGGAGGAAAAGAGGAGGGTGGTGGGGGCAAAACATATTGTGTATTGTAACCTTGAAAAATGTGTTGATGTAGATGTGGGTGTGACATGGTAAGATGAGGTGTTTTTTGTGTGTATATTTGTGTGTGTATGCGTGTGGGGTTCACATATGTCAGACGGCAGGATGTAAGGTGCAGGTGTCGCTAGGCTTTGGTGCTGCTTGTCACCTTGTGAATAAACAGCAGTTGTTCATCGGGAAAGGCGGGACTGATTCATGTGAGATGAGCGGATCATGGCAGATGGATGTACTTTTTCATATGTGTAAATAGTCGCAGCAAGCTATTAACATTCCTCTGTGCAGATGGCAAACTGTAATAAAGTACAGGCGATAAAACAAGGCTGCTCGTCGATGGCTGACGCCCAGCCGATGTTTGTTCATTTTTACATACAGTGCAATATGTTCTCTATAGCACAAGGGCACAATAACTAGTGGGGATATTTAGAAGTGCCTGTTGTTCCCGAATAGTAAACAGTTTTAATGTCACACTAAAAAGCCATTTGATCTGTTTTGATTTTGCATGGCAAAACTTGACAAACTTATAATAGTATGCCACTCCAAATTCAGTATGGTGAAATACTTTTATACAGGTTTGTCTAAATAAATTAAAATATATAATAGAAAACTTCATCTGTTCTAGCAATTGGATTAAGTGAAAATAATACATTGACGACTTAAACGCAAAGTAGAGCATTTCAAGCTTTATTTTTTATTATTTTTTTATGATTTGGGGTATAAAAAAGCTAAATTTAGTTCAAGAACTCAGAATTATGAAACAATTGTATGAAGTATTGTATTGTATGCAAATTGTATGAAGCTGAAAACAATTGACAGATAACAATTTCTGACTGTGTTCTGTACTGTATAAATGCTCAGCACTTCTTTTGTATAGTAGGATGTATAAGGGGAGTGCAGCATGGAAATATATTCATCTGCATTTTTGTTTTAGATGTCTCTAGTCTTTACCTTGGTAATACTTCAGATTGGGCATTAAATTATGCACTGGTACTTTGGACAATGTAGGTAGGTACGAAATCCTGTGGTAAAATATATTTAACCCTTGTTCATTTTGGAAGCACTTGACTGACAACAGCAGGGACTTTGATTAAAAAAAAAAATAAGACATTTATTTTTCCAGAGCCAAGATACACTAAAAGGGTGTCAGTTACCATCTACTTGAAATTGACCCCTTTACCCATACTGTATAGGCCATTGCACTTCTGTATTATAATTTATTATAATATTATAATATAACTATAATATTATAATTAATTTTACTTTTACATTTTCTAAAAAATATGTTGAGTTTTCTGTCAACCATTAGTATAAATGTTTACAGAAATGAACAAAGGATATAATAGAGCTATAGCCATTTTTACAAAGCATTTCCATCATAACCCACAAAAGATGCCTCTATCCGCACAACAATAGTGAACATCCTTTCATCTTACTACAGTACAGTTATTTTTCCTCTGTTTCCATGTCTTTGGCAGTAGTTGACTGTCACTACACAGGGGTGCTAATGGTCTTGCTCAAGGACCCAGAATGGCAATAGTGAGGGAACTTGCAGGCTACTCAGGGTGCAGCCACCCTGCTCTAACCATTAGGCCACTCCTCCTCCAATACCCTAATACCCTCCATAGCTGTAAGTTTTAACAGAAGCTGGCAGTGTCCCACACTACTGGTTATTAGACTTCAAGATTCATATTCTTAATAAAGTCTGTTTTGACATTTTCACTATTCCTTTCTTTGAAAACTATTATGGTTGACAACATTTGTGTAGCAATCCTGTTGCCGTTAAAGCAAATGATTCAGATTTAAATTAATCTCACATGATCATTTTTTATATTGAAAATTGTTTGTTACTAAATTTTTTGATTCTAAATCGGACAGTGCCTATATACATTTCCGTTGATTTGGGGTAGTGATGACTTTCTTTGGCCAGTCAGGGCATAACAGAGGTTGCATAAAGTCTTTCTTCCTTCATGCTTAGGTCTTTTTAAAAATGCATTATGCCTTTATTTTGCCATGCAGTTTCTAGTGCAAAGGTTTTGGGTAAGACATCTATTCAAAGAGTTTTGATTTTAAAATGCAGTATTAAAAAAGTTTATGCACAAAGTTCATGGTGTTGTTGCATCAGAAGTAGTTTGATGCTTGATCAGGGGAGTAAGCTGACGTCAGAACAGCCATGGTATTCAGCTGGTTCCCTTCCAACCAGATGATTACCTATGTCCTTACTCCAGAGACCAATAGGAAGAGGATGAAACCAACAAAGCAAGTAAAAGCAGCAGAGCAAAATCTGTAAAAGGACCTCAACATGCACTACAGCCACTCTGATGTGTGTGTTTGCAGCAGTAGAGTGTGTCTGCTGAGCTGTAGGACTGGTCGTCTGTCTGCTGCTGGTTGTGGCAGCCAGCTGTCAGAGGGAGCTCAGGGGAAGGGACAGGGGAGACCAGGTGAAAGGAGGGCTAGCGGCAGACAAGGACTGGAGCCAGGGCTCGCTCAGTCTAAATGAATGGTGACAAGAGCGCTACAGCCATTGATCCAGTGGTCAAAGCACCCCTAAGGCTGCAACCTAATGTGCTGAAAAAAAGAAACAACAGCCCCAGTTGGGACTCTGGGAGAGACAATCCTCATCGGATGAAACACATCTTACACACAACACAGAGTGGATCAATAGAGAGCTGATGGACATGGTCATTCAATACATTTGCATTCATTATAGAACGAAAAGTTACATAAAATATTGCAGTTTTATAAATAAAAGAAAAAAAAATAACTATGAAATAGATCAGGCATTTTATTATTATTTTCGACTAATATATGATAATATCATGTCTATGAAAGGAACATTACAGATCGATTTGAAAAGCTACATAGGGATTAGTCTGTTGCTCTGAATAGAATTCTGGGAAATTTAGTTTTTTTAGTATTTCAAAGCAGTTGCAGCGGTGCATCACATATATAGCCTTATCCTTTGTCTATGAAAAAACCCTGAAGCCAAACCACACCATGTGGACATTTCAATCTCACTGATGAATTCCAAAGCTTTTCCCTACAATATCTGCATGTTGGGGAACATTAACAACAGTTTTTGTTGGCAGCTGTAATTTCTATGCTTATTTAGAGTGTTTGAGTTGACTGTTCAGAATCAGAAATACTTTAATAATCCTAGAGGGAAATTACTTTGACTTGTTAATGACAAAAGAACTTCAAAAAAAATATCTAAATTGATCAAAAAGAGGATTAACCTTGAAACATAACTTTGAACGGTTTCAAGTAAACAAACAATTGTGGTGAAAAATGTCACATAGGTTCCAAAATAAGATCTAATACAGGACACTTTGCAAACACCCTTCAAGCATATACAACTGCATGACTCCAGCTCTATTGGATGATAGTGAGGCTAATTACCAGAGCTGCTCCACCTGGCTCTTCACTATTCATATGTCGTGAAAAGACATTAAATTACATGAATATTCCATACAATTAGTTCTCAAGGCAAGCACTTGAACATTCATCAGCTGCTCCCTTATGATTTAGTTTATTCCCAGGTGAATTGGGTTCTGCTAGGTGGTGGGACACTTGATTGCTCGGTTGTAACCCAAGCCAGGTAGTGAAGCAAAGAAGGAGGCCCTTTCAAGGTGCAAAGCCATCTGATTGATTGGTGATACGAGCTGAGGGAGATGATTGATTGATTGAGGTTGGTTAGGTGACAAACAATGCAACGCCTAGCCTATCAACGTGCAGCCCTGTCAGTGGCAATAAGCCCTGATTGCCTTTACTCCTCTTCTAACTCCCCCCTATCCACCTCTTCATCAACCTCTTCAGGACTAGGTGTATTCATTGTTGAGTTCATTCTACCTGTTTGTGTACAAATGCAAACGTATGGGTTTATTTTCAATATCTATTTACACTTTGTAAATAACAAAACTTGATACAATGCAAAAAAAATAGATTAAAATAGATACTAAATAACGTAAATAAACTATTTCAATGATATTGAACAGGAAAAGATATTTTTAATCAACAATGTCACACTTAACTCTGACATGTTTTTTATCCCTAAGTCCATTCAAAGGCTTAAAGATCTATTTTAATTAGCCTGTGCAGCAATTGAAGGACTGTGATCACCAATTTCTGGGTGTCGGCCAGGACTCGAGAGATAACTCTAGAGCTTTCTTTAATCAGTAAACACAATTAGTGGAAGAAACCTTTTGAAAATATATTACAAATACAGAAACTTTCAGGTAAAAAAACAAAAGAAAAAAAGAATCTAGTTAACATAAAGCTGGACAAAAACATAAGACTTCTAGAGCAGCAAACGGCCAACAGTAATAACATCTCCGAACATGTCCAAAAACACACATTGAGCAGAAACTGTCCAAATAGCTATTTGTATAGGAGAAAAAACTCTCCCTGTACAAATAAAGAATCTGTGCTACTAATGGCATAGTTATACATTTTAATGAAGCCCATTGGTAGCAGTACAGATGCAGTGAAGACTCACAGTAGTAGAAGGAGGCGATCCTTCTGCATCTAAATAAAAATAAATAAAACTAAATAAAACTCTGTTCTAGTTTGTTCTCTTTTATTTGATAGAAACCAGCTACTGTATGTGTTCTTACAATCTTTCAAGATTGAAGCAAGTTTAGTTGAATCAGGGCCCAGGCCCTTATGCCGGCTAGGTTTCTTAACTGCAATTTCTAGCCTTGTTGTATCTGTGAGGTGCTAATGTCTGACTTTGCATTGTAGGACTAAACATTGCATAAACATTTGAGAAAAATTCTGAAGCATTCATTCAGAGTTTAAATGTGAACAACTACTTGGATGTAAAGAGTTGTTTTCATATGATGACTGAAATATACATTTTTGTGTATTTAGTGCATAGTAATAATAATGTTAGTTGAAAGCGGATGGAGAATCAGGTCTTAAATAACCAATCTCAAAGTACTGCTTCTTCAAAATAATACAAAGCAACCAGGCACTGTTCCAGAAAATCCCACTAAAAGTGTTAGAATTAGCTGTTTCAAATGTGTTGAGGAGAACCAGTAAAACCGATTCTAAATATAGCATTGAGTTTTCACTTATTTAAAACTTGAAAAGGTTGTCAAACATTTTTAAACCATATTTGTGGCAATGAGAAAATCTTGTTTTTTCTCCACTTACCCTCCCTGTTAGCATTCTTAGAGACTGATACTTTTGAAAGCCATAAACCTCAAAATGAATGTGTGCATGCCTGCGCCTGCTTTGTCTAAGTGTGCAGTTCCGTGAGTAATCCACTGTCTGTTTCACTGCAGAAAATATTATAAGTAGCCAACGGCAATGAGGCCCCTCGCACATATTATTTCCATTACTGTCAATTTTAAAAAATTAGTTTCCAGGATATGAGTGCAAGATTGCAGAGATTAAGAGAAACTTCAAATCCTTCCCAGTTCCACTCAGAATATCACACAGCATGTCTAAGCTGGTGATTGTTCCAGGGCATCAATCAGTTGCCGTTTTACATTGGCTAAGGAGGATTGTGGGTGATGCGGTTTTCCTTTTTTTTATATTTCCTATAAAAAACAAATAAGTCAGTCCTACCTTAATGTAAAGATTTATCTGTTAATATCAATCTGAGTGATGAATTTATTGAGACTTTCACAAAACCTTTGTTTCTGCTTTAACTAATTCAAGATTTTAACTTTGCTTCCTCCGTGTCTGACAGACTGCCCTGAAGCTCTTCCGTTCAATGTGGGCGGCCTCGTAGCTCTGCTTTGCACGTTTGGTTCATGTCCCACACGTTTCCTATCTTGTGGGCACCACAAGTATTTTGCTTTAATTGCAAAAGGTTCTCTGAATGAGTGGAGCTTATTTGTATGTTTGCTTGCCTCCCTGCCTGAGCTATTGGTAATCTATTCTCTCTGTCTGAATTCATTGAGCTGGCAACACAGTTAGAGCATTGCCATGCTGGGTTTGATGCTGAGACAAACTCAGCTGTCTTCCCCTTATTCCTAAACTCTGGACCTCTGTTTTTTTTTTAACATTTGGGGTTTTACTTATACAATTGGAAATATGGAGTATAAAGTATTGAGCGCATGAAAATCCTCTCATATTCAGGACTTGCTGGATGTCTGTGCAAGATTATCTATTTATTTACAGCATTGTTAGGGAATGATAAGCACTTCTTATCCTCAGGATGTAAATACATTCATAATCTCTACATTGACGAAGAGCAGATTTTATTGATGATCCATCTCTACACTCTACGTCTTCAAATAAACAGCACTAATTGAAAAGGTCTATCATTCATTTTATCTTTTTAAATTTTGGCTTTTCAATTCTTTTTAGTAGGAAAAAATTGAAACGTACTCTAAAACGTTGCTAGATAAAAGCCTCATGCATCAAACTGCCTTGATAACACTGTTTATAATAAACACCCCTATGAAAGAACTGTGATTATAGCTGTTTTTCTGGGATGAAAAAACAAACCAAAAAACATCCTTGTTAAAAGGAGAAAAAACAAGGATGTAGAAGGAGTTCAAGGAGCAATGATATAATATTTGTGGCATACACAGATCTGAAACATTTAATCTTATAAGTTCAAGTATATTATCTTTTAAAGATAATAAATGTTTATGAGTCCTTCCAGTTTCTTTAAAAATACACTTAAGGGAATGGGGCCACCATATGGGAAATATGCACATGCGCATGCAGCTCTGCAATCCTAACCTTGGTGTCAACATATTTTTCATGTTTTATTTGCACAGAGAAAATAGTTGTTGATTTACTCAGCTCCATTGCCAAAAGAGAAATGCATTAGATGTGACCTAAATGATATTCATAAACCCTGAACATTTCTAAAGGTGAAGGAAAAGGTTAAAGGATTTTAAAAACAAGCTTCTTACCTTAAACAAGTTATCTTACAGGATTGCCCTTTCTTTTAGCAATGTCCTCCAATTTGCCCCTCACCTTAAATAGACAGATTTTTGTACTAAGAAACTAAAAATGTCCAGACTCTGCTCTGAGATATGGATCACAGCAGTGAGTTCACGGTCAACATGGGCATCTTGGCCGCTTCTCTGAAACAATGCTCTCCTTGAATGGCCTATCAGTTTAGATCTTCATGCATCTCTTGATAGTTTTGCTAAAGTGCCACCATGTCCCTATTTTCTGATGATGCATTAAGCAATGATCACTGAGGTGTTATAACCTTTAAAGTTTGACATGTATTAAACTTTTTTGACCCTTTTTGGTGGAGGTTCATAGGTATTTTTGATGCTTTTTATTTACTAATATACTATAGCAAAAGACAGAACTCTATGTATTAAAGTTAAAATACCAAACAGCTTGACTTACTTTGATAAATGTGGCACTTCTTAAGGAAGGTAATTGCACTGGACTGTATTTAGGTGTATCACACAAGGATCGGACAATATATAAATGACAATACATTTTTGGAGAATTTTCATATACACTCCTGATCAAAATCTTAAGACCAGTCCAAAAATTGCAAGAATTAGCATTTTGCACCATTGAATCTTAA
>JAUZNJ010035566.1:0-12202 GCA_034780135.1 Jordanella pulchra
TTAACTACAGTTTGTGGACTTCCTGATAGTAAAGAATTACAATAGTCCAGCCTTGAAGTAACAAACGCATGGACTAGCAATCATACGTTGGCAGCTTAAAGGTGATGAACCCATAGTAAAGGCACTATCTAAGGTGTACTATGCCTTTCAACCTATCAACCCTGAATATACGCATCAGTTAACAAACAAGGACAAAAAGGTAAAGACAACTGATGGATGGGGGGATAAACAGTGGGGATGTAACAAATATGGACCACCTGAAACTCCAATATTCTTCTTTAGCAACAAGGAATCTCCAAGGAATCTCCAACTTTATCTACAGGAGCAAGAAAAATTTAGATTCTTACATTTGCTAAAGAAACTGAAAAAAATCAAGTTTCTTATTGTGTATATTGTTTGAGGATTAGAATGAGGGGCTAGGGATTAATGTCACAACTCCAAATTTACAGGCATTTCTTTCCATGTTGCATTGCACACTACATAGACTAAAGATTCTTATGTGGTGTGTCTGTAAGCCTGGTTCCTCTTCCTTTGAATTTCAGGGCTGCATGACCCCATTTCAATAGCTTATTTTCAGAGCTCCATGAGTCAGCCTTTGCTAAAGGGACACGTAGGCTGATCACTATATGCCCAATAGCTTGAGCTCAAAGTGGTGCTGTGCTTTCATGCTTCTGCATTACATTGCTGAAAATAGCGACAGCGCATAAATGCATACTCTGTGTAAATCAGCTAACAATATATAAAATAAGCAGCTTTTTAATGCCAAGACATTAGTGAAAATAAAGTTTTGTATATCAGCTCCATGCAGGTAAATAATTTAACATTGTATTACTTTACACATTTATTTTCTCTTTATCTGACCACAGAGCTAACAAATGTCAATTTCTTTTCTCAATAGAAATAACCTGCCAAGTTAAGAGATTTCCAGGGAAAGTAATAAGACATGATTACAGCAATAAGGGAATATCGTCATCTTACTTTTTATAGAAAATAAAAATCCAGTTCATATATGGCAGATATTCCAAAAATGGTTAATTGATTAAGAGGTCTTAATTTAGTAACAGGAAAGTCAAAGTTGCACTTTATGAAAACCTACTGTTTCTAATTTGTCTGTATATTATTGCAAACAGAAGTGATACCATGGCCATTTAGTGCTGCGATCCTCCTTTATGGATTTGTTCTGCTTTACTCTTCCATCACACTACCTGTTAACCAAGAGGGTTTTCAAAACCCAAAATGAATCAGAAATCGTTCCACAATTATTACTAAATGCAAACTTTTGATACCAGAGAAAAGTTAAGAGTTAAAATAATACTTTTTTTCCAATTGAACTTTGTCACAACTGTTACTACATCTGTATTTGTGCTTAAATAAACAACAAAATATATTTTTTTAAACCATGCATTAAATCTTTTTATTTTTACAAATTCAACAGGAAAAAACTTCACGATTGTGTTTATAAAACCCTATTAGAAACCTAAGCTTGTATTCATAGACACCTCTAATATGACAGCGAATTGAATCAGTTGAGCATTTTTAACCCACAATGTTTTTAGAGGGCAAATGCCAAATGTGCCAAAACTGTACCCAGTAGTTTTCCGCCTAATGATTTCCATGGTAGGACTCTCTCTTCAGCAGAGGTAGATAAAGTAACCAAAAATTTGACACATGTAAAAGTAGCACTACTTTAGTATGAGGTGCTACCAGTGACATAAATCAGAAATTATTTGAATTGGTTGAACTGTCGGGTCTCATTATGGGAACATACTGAGCGAACACAATGACCAAGACAGTGGCAGAGCTACTGAGAGAGGCCGCTGCTGCTTTAGAGCAAGTGCCTGCTTCTAACAGACCTGTGGCAACATCGACTGGTCCTGAGCAAGACGGGTAGCCCAGTCAGCAGGGACCTGAGGAAGTACTTTGCTGGCAGACCACGAAAACGAAAAAGCAACGTCCGCTGTGTTTTCTCTTGGATTACAGCATAGAATGTGCAGTCTTAAAGAAGAAAATGCAAATTCAAATAGGATGATTGATTACTAATTTCATTTATGAGTGAAATAATGCAGCCACACTCTTAAAATCAAAAACCATTTCTGAAATTGCTTTTTCATTTGCAAATTTGCCATTTCAAATTGAATTTTGGTATGTATTTGCTGGGGTACATTTTGAAAAATAAATCTTAAGTGTCTTTTTCTTTTTCATTTTAATTAAGTAAAAGGATGAGCAGTGTTAGAGAAGAAAATGAAAATGCAAACAGGATTATTGATTACTAATTTCATTTATGAATCAAACAATGCAGCCACATTCTTTAAAATGAAAAAGTTCTGAAAATGCTTTTTCATTTGAAATATGGTAACGATTTGCTTCCATATTTGGAAAGATATGCCTCTGGTTTCCAAAGAAACTAACCATATGGAAAGAGCAAGGACATAGGACAAGAATGCCTCATGTAAAGAAGCCCCTTAAATTGAATCTTCTGTAGATAAATATTTAATTGATCCCAAAGGGGGACTAAATTTTGTTGTAAATCTTCTTGTTTTTTTTTAAGGGGTTAATGTTAATAGCCGTAGGTAGAAAGAACATTGTCTTGTAGCAGTCTCTTCTTGGATGTGGAGGTCTTTGACGAAAGACACTTTATTTCTATTCAGCAGTCTTCTGAAGAGGATGCTCTGGATTGTCCATAATATTTTTTGAATAAATATTCTTTGTAAGCTACTGGTGTTGCAAGGGTTAAACACACAACCCATGTGCAGAAGCCTAGTCCTCAGCAAAGTTGTCAAAGGTTCAAGTCATGTCCCGGTGAACTTTGCCACTTGTCTTTCCCCTTTCCTGTATGCATACTTTTTAAAGATACATAAATTTATTTATTTATTTATTCTAGAGCCTAAATAAAAGTGTTTATAAAAATATTATTCTTTGCAAAATCCTCCAAGAACAAAGTCAGCATTCTTTATCAGATTACTAAACTTCACAAAGTCATATGCTCTGATCCGTTTACCCCAACAGATGATGGCAGGAGAGATCACACTCTCCACAACAGACAAAGAAGATATGTAGCCTCTTACTGTAAATACTGAAGGATCTAATCTTCCTGAAGAATATGATATGCTCTGTTGGTTCTTTTAGACAATTTCACGGTTGCTTCTCCCGCCAAGTCTATTGTTCGGGTTAATATGGAGGTATTTATACTCTTCCTCTATCTCAAGATTTTACCCCATGAATGTATTGGCATTTGACCTGTCTATGTTTCTTTTGAAATCAACAGTTATTTTGCTCGTGCTTACCTTGTCACTGTGGTGGGAGATGAAGCTGGTTTTGTTATGCCATAAGGCATGGTATTATTTTTGGACATTGAGGACCAATGTCCAGGCTGGTTAACCTTAAACATTGGTGAACAAAGATGCAGTTTAGCTGTCCTGTAACAACCCACAAACTGCTGCCTTAACCCTTCTCACTTTACAAGACATTCACACAGATACTTGCAATCCTGCCATGCTAGAGGACAAAGCAGCTGCAGCATGCATGTCTCACTCTTTTCCCATGGAGCTGAAGACAGGTGTAGGGATTCCACATTGGGGAGAAAAAAGACATCATGGTGAAAAAGACTTCATTCCTAAACCCCTCCTCAAGTTAAGGATTCCTGAAAACATGCTTAAGACCAGAATCTGCAGACCGATCAAAGACGAAGTAGACTTCCCATAACTGATTCTTGAAAAAACAGATTGTTCTGCACTGGATGTGTGGAGCACCTGAGAGAGAAAAGGACATTAAAATCCCTGCTGCAGGCCTGAATGCTAAGCTGTTGAACAGACAACTCAGCTTTTTCCAAAATGGAGATCAACAGAAATTACAGATGTTACGGAGATTACAGATGAGTTCACTGTGTTTATTACTGTGGTGTTACAAAAAAAGCAAACTAACAAATCAATCTTTGGGTTTTACGGCAGTATGTATTGTTTACCTTTTGTTTGATGGAATCATGCATCAGCTTTGCTGATTGACACGACTTTTGGTTATCAGGGATTCTGTTATAAAGTAGCTCATAAAATCCAACCGTAAGAAGTTTTTCTATTACAAGCGAATGGAAAAAAAAAAAAGAAAGACTGTTTTTGCCTCTCCCCCCTATTCCTGAAGTTAGCTCATTACTGTGGAGTTTTAGCTGCCATTATACATTATGTACAACACTCAGAAATACTGCCTGGGTCTATCGAGTGTAGCTTAACCTTGCAGAGCCAGTTCATCACTGTGAAAAGGAGCAATCATTTTTGCACAAAAGGTCTGAATATAGCTGCTATCTTTATTCCCTTAATGACTTACATTTTCATTTAAAAGTAGATTTTTGTATTAAAACAGGGGTTTTTCGTTTTTTTTTTATTATTATTTGTTTAATATTCTGAAAATGTACACAAATGTTATATAAAATGTAATAAAAGAAAACCCAGAAGAACTGTAGACAGACAGACACTTGTTTAGAGCACTGTACATTATATAAAGGTTTATGATCTCTCTTTTGATGTTCCATCACCTATAATGATGCAGCTATCACAGCACAGAAGGAATAATAATACTAAGGCCCAAACAGATACACCACTGTATTTAAATTGGCATATGCACCCTTCTCTCTGCATTCCCCATGGTATCATAATGTTACTGCTTCTTTCAGCCTTCTCCCATGGTTGGCAGCATACATGCAGCCAGATCCAGGCTTCCACTTATACAGCCAACTAAACGTGTTGGAGGCATTTAATCAGGGATTTGTTTGAGGCGACACCACTTTACATAGGCTCCAGTTTATTTTCAGAGCTTTTATACATAAGCTCTTTATCCTTGAGCAGTGCGCAGCAAAATCACATTTATTGATATTTGCTTGGCTTCTGGGTAAGTTGACCCTTTCAGCTGAGGCAGACGAGGAGCAAAACTGCCTCTGTCAGCGAAATTCCTAATGGGAGCATTTCAGCCACTGTTCTGTATTTACATTCCAGATGTGAGCCTAAAAAGGTGTCAAATGTTACTACTTATATAAAGGCAACACAGTCTCACTTTCAGAATATTGCTTGCTGCAAAGCAAATGTGACTAATTATGGAATCCAAACAGAATAGATTACAATGCTTATTTCCTCTTAACGGAAACTTCTTTAATTCCTGCTTCGCTCACAAGGGCCAAAGTCCAAGCTTTTCGGCTTTTGACAGCAATAATTTTGTTGCTAAGAGTTTAGTAAACACTCTAATGTAAATAACTACAGTGCCTCCAAAGATTTTCTCAATTATCTTACTTTACACAGTTCAATGTTTTGCCACATTCCATGTATAAACTCAAGTGTTTTGGACTTTATTTCATAAACACAACAAAAAACAGAGGAAAAGGGATATATAATATTTTTTTTTATGTTTTTACAAACCAAAATGTTAGACATTTAAATTGCTCCATCTAAATTGGATAGAGATTATTTGTGAACATCAAACGCTTATGTTTATCCACAGTTTCTTAAATTATTAGATTAGGAATTTGACTTCGTCATTCTAAGACTCTAGCTGTATAAAATCTTTTCATGGCCTATCTCACTGAAGTGTCAGGTGACAAACTGGAGGTAAAACAAAGTGAGCCTAGAAACGACTGCTGTTACAGTTGCCTAGGAAAATGTAATCTCATTGTGTTTTTTGGTGCCAAAAAATTAAGAATTCAGACTTAAAGCTTTATCGCATACCATCCACTTCCAGACGGAAAAAACGTAGATTAGACAAATGGACCGCACTAAAAACATTATCAACAAAAGGCAGAACCACTAAGGTAAAGGTCATTTTGCACTGATTTCCTACTTCTCCTGTCTATGTTCCAGAATGCCATCCTACCTTTTCTCTGTTGTTTGGGTACAAACAACCTTCTTAGCTTTGCTGCGTGTACACTCCTGTGCATATCAAAGTTTAGTGCATGGAGCCCTTCGTCACTACCACTGCCACGGGCATATAAGGTTCGTTGGGCGATGAGCTAATAGCTGCTAGCTTTTTACCTATTTAGATGGGGAGCTTTTCTTAACATCTTCTGTTAATCTCAAACAACATATTTCTAATAAACAACCCAACACTTAGCCTGGCGGTTGCTAGGCTTATAGTGTACTGATTATAATTTAAGACCTAGGACATCAAATCTCACCCTTTTTAAGGCCTTTTTATGGTATTAAATATAAATGAGTATATTTAACACTTTTTTAAGACACCACGAGATCCTTGGTAGTTGTAGGCGTCTAACAATTTATAAGCTTTCAATTTGTCCTTTGTATATATGCTCAGTTTCCGGATGAGGTGTAAATGTTTGGCCATTGCCCAGTGGGCAGTCCTGTCAAATCCCCCATCCAGTGAGTAAGACTGTAGGGTTCGTTGAATCGTCCCATCAGTCCGAGTCAACTTTTTAAAGCAACTTTCACAGTCTGTGAGTGTGGGTGAGTGTACTAACATAATCACTAAATTTCAAGTTTTCCTTGTCAATTCCCACAGAATACTCTTTTAAAACAGGCTAAACAGCATTGATAAGATAACGTGTTTGAGATGTTTTGTTTTCTTGAAGGTGAAGCATTGCCCTAGCCTTAAGGTTTACACAGCCTCTAAGAGGTTTTCTTTTAGGAATTGCACTGCTCAGTTTTATAGCTCCATTTAACTTTCGATCAATTTTGGCCAGCTTCCTTATCTTTGCAAAAGAAAACCATCCTTACAGTACATCTACAATTTAGTATGGTTGGTACGTTGGGTTCAGAGGGTGCAGGACAAAATCGTACCACTCAGGGCATATTTCATGCAAATCAAAAAGTTTACTTTACATTTCACTTTATTAAAGCCTCTTTTTCCACATGTTCACTGTATCTCCTACAATGCCCTTACTGTGTCCCTTACAAACTGCAAAGATGACCTTTTACTGTTTGTTTGCCTGTCCATTCTTCCTTCAAGATCATATTCTTTTTAACCATTGATTGATGGCTTGTAGGCAAATTCTCCCAAATAAGTGGTAGGTTTTTGCAGCTTCTTCTGAGTTTTATTAGTCTCTTGGCTCTTTAATTAGTCTCTTTATTAATGACGTTGTTACCTGACCCATCAGTTGCGGTAAAAAATACTATGACTTGTGTCCCATCATCACATATATTTATTTTTATTATTATAGTTCTTTATTAGATTTCCAATCATTGAAATGCTGTTTTATCCTTTCTCTTCTTCATCCTACCACCCTCATTTCTATGTTGTATTCTCTTTCTTTAATATTTCTCTTTTTTTCAGGTTTCAAGCTTGAGGTCCTATGTGGAATGGAGAGGGGAAAATACTTATTCCATAGAGTGCATCCTCATGCTGATCCTCCTCTTTCAAAGCCATTCAAACAAGTTTGCCCTAGTGAACCATCCTTAATTCCAGTTCATCCATCTGAGATTTTTATTTTGAGAAGGTTTTAAAACACATGTATCCTTTTCTTCAAGCTTTAAAAACTGCACTGTTTCATTTTGATCTATTGTGTGATATCATGTTCAGATACACTTAAGGTTGCAGTCATTACAAAATACAAGAAAGTAAAAAAGTGTTAGAGAATCAAATATAGGAATTTTGGAGCTTAGCTAATCACAAAATGTTTATGGGGTGTTTTTGGATTTCATCATATTTCTTACTTCTTTTTTATGCTTAACATCTTCATGAAATTTTATATTTTCCCAGGGTTTCTGTCAGTCAAATGCATATGACATAGGTTTCAGGAGCCCTTCCTAAAAATAGCATTGTTATAGAAGTTATTTTCATTTGAATTTATTACAAAATGTTATTTTCATTCCACCCAACACCAGCTTATATTGAAATTTTAATCTGTATCTCTCTTTGGACTCAGTGGGTTTATATCTTCTGTAAAAGTATTGCATATATTATCTATTCATAGCTAAAGCCAACAAAACCAGTCAGTTTTTTTATTCAGCAAGCTAGCTTTCCACTTGTCAGCTAAGACAAGGACATCTTTCCACTCTCATTGATTGTTGGAAAATGGAAAACTAATGTAAAGCCTCTGAGGTTCATTCTCAGTTACACCCTCAATACCTTTTTCCTTGGAGAGGATATTTTTAGGAAATGTCTAGAGTGAAATTTTGGGAAGCCCGTTGTCCGGAAAAGTCATTTGTGAAAATGGACTTGGGTTTCATTTGCACTGTGATAATTTCCTTTTTAGCTTCAAATTCTAGAAAAATCAACCTGCACACCTGTTCTTCAAAGCAAATGCTCCCCCTTTGTATTAAATCTCTGGAGAGCCAAGTGCTGTCATAACTAGCGCCACAACATTCTTGAGAAGTGCTCTGTCACCCCTTGCCTGCCCATCTTCATTAATACCACTGCTACCTCAACCTGGTATATCAAACCTTAAAGTTTATTGAATCATTCTCTGTACTGAATCTGACTTTGTCGGATGCATGAACTATCACTGCTTTAGCTGCTGTGCTAGACAAGAGAGGATATTGGATGATCAGATAGATCAATCAAACAGTAAAAACCACTCAGCCACTGCAGGAAGACATTGCAGGTTTCACATCTCTTTTTTCTCTGCCTCTATCATCTACTGCTGTGAATATTTAATGTGCTATATTCAGTGGCACTGGTAATGCCTGTTTTGGTGATGTGGTTGCAGAGCTGCTGCTTTCACAATAATATCACGGATGAACTAATGCCTCTTAATCTTTGAACATGCGGGTAATTCAGATGTATCACTCAACATGCCCCTGCCCTTGTTCACCCCCTGATTACCTCTCTGTTTATCCCCCCATGTTGTACATCACACAGACTTGCTAGGTTGTGCTGATCTAATTTAAATAAATTGCTAATGTTGTAATTCTTCATGTGTTTCCTTCTGTATGCTTGTTTCCTCTGATTATTTCTTTGCATTTGCGTGCAGTGATTGTTTACACGTTTACAACAGTAAATGCTCCAGATAGGTAAGAGCAGAATGCTCAGCCTAACAGCCATGATTTTAAAACATGAAGTAGTATTTTTGTCCCTTCAGATGTCTGAGGGGTGTGTTTTTGCTCTTTTCCCACACTTAACTGTTTTGTGTGAATGTTAGACAGTGATAGGTTGGGTAAGCACAAAAGCCATTTTCTTAAAATGATGATGTCCTTTGTTAAGGCAAACATCTACCCAGACAAATATTACCCTATTTGCCATCGCTTCACCATTTTGGTTAGTTGTCTTTTCAGTCTTTCCACCACTGTTACATCTTACCATCTTTACTATACCTTAAAATTGTTCACCATTTTTCGCATCACAGCTACAATTATTAGTGTGTTTTACTGGGATTTCATGACGAAACATAATTAGATAAATTAGGTAGTGTATGATTAGCTTGTGGAAAAGAAGACACATTTCCCTTATTATTTCACAAGTAAAGGTATGAAAATATCCTCTTTAAAAGAATGTGCCTCACTGAAAAAAACACATTGTTAAAGCTTTAGATCAGGGGTCTCTACCTTCAGATCTAGAGGGCTAGTGTCCTGAAACATTTAAATGCACCTCTCCTTTCATGTACCTATCTGCAATATGAGCTTATTAGCAGAGCTCTGGATAGCTCAACTGCTCACTAGTGAGGTAGTTTAGCTATTTTATTCAAAAATGTAAGGCAAGGGAATCATCAAAACGTTGCAGTACACTAAAATTTAAATAAGTAAAAGGAAAATTCCGGGTGATAGATTTTGGATTTAGAGTCTTTCTCAGGGTACCAGAGAGACTGAATTTCAAACCGCTCCATTTTGTGGGAACTCGAGGACAAAAGCACTCAGTTCTCTTAAGAATAGACCTAATAACTCCTAGTAGACCAATAACAAAACAAAGTTTTCAGTAAAAGAAACTCATAAATCCTGGTCATATTAGTCCATGACTGAATTTTTTGTTTTACCCACATTATTGATGTGTGGTAAAAAAAAATATAATTCACATAAAACGAACACAAGATCCCCACAGTGAAAAAGTGGTTGTGGTGGCATCACGATTCAAATCAAATCTGAAACTTGAAAGAAATTAATCAAACTGAGCACTTAACTTAAAAATTATTCTTTTTTAAGAACTCTGCTAACCTAACTAAGTTTTAACGTACTGCAACAGCTTGTTGTTTTTCGAGAAAATGTAACTCAATCCTATTAATTAATCTGTTTTATTTGTGTATTATATAAATATTAATTAAATAATTTCATAAGGGGCTGCACGGTGGAAAAATGTAGTGCTGTTGCCTTGCAGCATGAAGAAAAATATGACTGTTAGGTTAATTGGTAACTCTCAATTGTCCTTAGGTGTGAGTGTGTGTGTATGGTTGTACGTCTTTGTTTGTGTATGTGTTGCCCTGTGACAGACTGGCGTTCTGTCCTGGGTGTACCCCGCCTTACACCCTTAGTCTGCCGGAGATAGGCACCGGTCCAACCATGACCCTGACGGACCAAGCGGGAGAAAATGGAAGGATGGATAATTTAATAAGAAACATCTTAATTCTAATGAGGACTGTTAATAAGGACTGTTTATTTGGTATTTGCTACAATTCGACATTAGCAGGGTTGTTTAAATCAAATCAAATCTCACTTTATTTATAAAGCACTTTCCCTACATGCAGCAATGCAAAGGGCTTTACAATGTACAAGTCATCACATAAAATGTAGACGTAGATAAAAGGAGAACAAGCACACACACAAAATACACAAACAAATCAGATCAAGTACCCTTAAAAACAATAAAAACCGCAAGATTGAAAGTAAACATAAAAGATTTAACCAAGTAAAATACAGGAATAAAACATGATGACAAGAAACAGGCAATGCAAAAATAATTATATAAATAAGAGTAAGCAGGTATGTATAAATAACTAAATAAATAAATAAATAAAATTAATAAATAAATTAGATAGATGTATAGAGAGAGAGATGAAATTCAGGTGAAAGCTGAGCTAAAAAGGTGGGTCTTGAGCGTCTTTTTAAAAACATCAACTGTCTCTGCAGCCCTGAGGTTCTGAGACAGGCTGCTCCAAAGACCAGGACCATAATGGAGGAACGAAGTCTCCCCATACGTTCTGGTCCTGACTAACAACTAAGAGCTAAGAGCCGATACCAGAGGACCTCAGGTTCCGTGAGGGCTCATAATTTAAAAGCAGGTCTGATAAATAAAGAGGTCCAAATAAAGTAATTTCCATACTAATGTTTGATTGATAATATAGTTGATTAAATGCAATTACTAGTAAATTCAGTTACACTTATGTCAAACAGCCTCAGTATTAGTAGGAACGGTGCATGTGAATGTAGCAATCTTACTGGTCTTAATTGAAGTTTGAACACTAAAACTGCACAATAATGATACCATAATAAATTATGATTAATTAATTGGATTTTTTTAAATATAATGAAATATAGCGCTGTCTTGTACTGACAGGTAGATTCGCCTACCAGCAAGGGCAATGACCCATATACTACAATCTGAGCTGGAATGAAATTGTTAACCTGTGGTATGTTAGTCTGTTAGAATAGCCTTTTCAATTCTAGACTTAAATTAATTTAAATACACCAAAACCTAAGGTAGTTAGGGTTATATAGGAGAAAGGGAAGTGGTAAAAACTCATCATGTAATAAAGAAAAACGGGTTTGTTAGTTTAGAAAGTAGTATCCGTCTATGTCACCAGCACTCAGTTTAATCAATTCTTATTTACCTGTGATTTAGCATTTTTTGTGTTGCAGCATTTTCATTGTGGCCTTATATTGGCAAAGAGAACTAGACTATTTTTAGACCCACAACCCAGAAAGAGAAAGAGGGCAAACTGTGGACAGTCAGCAATATTGTCTAATACCTGGACTAAAAGCAGGTGCTGCAGAGCAAGTAGTCTTGAAATGTCTTTAGGTTTCTTTCAGGGTTATGTTACCTGAGTGTCTGTTGAGAGCTGATCCTGCTGGAAGTTGAGAGAAGCAGCAAAATGTGGACAGGGAGCATACTGATCCACTCAGATGAATATGCATGTGTATCACATTTAACACTCTAAGACACATGTGAACATAGATTGGAGCATGTGCAAAAAATAGCATACCAAACCTGGAAAACCTGAGGCTAGGTATTTTATGGAAATACCAAAGCAATGCAATGCATTTGAAAATAATGTGCTTGAAAAAGCATATTATTGATGCATACTGTATATGCGTATATATATATATATATATATATATATATAGTG
>JAUZNJ010035567.1:0-12202 GCA_034780135.1 Jordanella pulchra
GGCAACATAGAGACACACAGGACAAACAACCATGCACACACACTCACACCTAGGGAGAATTTAGGGAGACCAATTGAACTAACAGTCATGTTTTTGGACTGTGGGAGGAAACTGGAGAACCTGGAGAGAACCCACGCATGCACGGGGAGAACATGCAAACATGCAGAAAGACCCCGAACCGGGAATTGAACCCAGGATCTTCTTGCTGCAAGGCAAGGCTCTACCAGCTGCTCCACAGTACAGCCCAGGCCAAGCTCCAACAACCATAAACAAAGGTGTTGATGGTAGCAGTCCAGCCTAGATCGCTGATATAAGACGGAGCTTGGTTATTTAGGGCTTTATAAGTGAGAAGGAGGATTTTAAATTCTCTTCTAGATTTAACAGGAACCCAATGAAGAGAAGCTAAGATTGGAGAAATGTGATCTCTGTTTTTAATTTTCATCAGAACTCTGGCTGAAGCATTTTGGATCGGATTAAGGCTTTTAACTACAGTTTGTGGACTTCCTGATAGTAAATAATTACAACAGCCCAGCCTTAAAGTAACAAATGCATGGGCGAGTTTCTCAGCATCTCCCCTGGACAGGATATTTATAATTTTTGCAATATTTTGGAGATGAAAGAAGGAAGTTCTAGAAACTTCTTTGATATGGGATTTAAATGACAGGTCTTGAACAAAAATAACACCAAGATTTTTTTACTTTATTATCAGAGATTAATTTAATTCATTCAATTCTATGATAAGCTCTGGTGGTCACACACTTGCTAAGCAACTACTCTCTCAAGAATTTTAGATAGGAAAGGAAGTTTAGATATACAGTTGGGGTCAAAAGTTTACATACACTTGTAACAAAAAAAGATCATGGCTGTCATTTTCAGCAAACCGATAATAAATTTATGAAAGAACCAAACCTTATGAATGTTTTTTGTGACAAACAAGTATGTGTTTCGATCACTCTATCAAAGAAAAATAAGACTTGTAGAACTTATTGGAAACCCAAGGCAGCCATGACATTATGTTTTTTAGTGTATGTAAACTTTTGACCACAACTGTATAATTGTCTATAATTCTATAATTGTTCAAGTTATCTAGGTCAAGAGAAAGTTTCTTAAGTAAAGGTTTAATTACAGCTACCTGCACAGGGAAGATATCGGAATTTGACTCAGAAAAACTATGTGCTGAGATTTTAACCCGTAACCTTCTTAGTTTGTCTAAAATTGTACCATACTGGCTGTTTCTAAACCTCCGCCCTAACCCTTATATAGAGCACTTTATAGGGGTTATGCCATTTTATATGAGTGTCTAGTTGGTGAAAAAGTAGTGGACTTGAAATGTAGTGTACATGTATGGCCACTAGACGAACAGATAGACCCTAGAATGCTTTGCAAGAGCTCTCCTTGCAAAGCATCATGGGATTTGTTTTGGGCCAGAAAGAATAAAGGTTCCATTTTATCCTACAATTAAAATATTATTTCAGAAAAGTGATATCATACCTGCAGTCAAATGTGTAATGATCTTGGAGTTCCTATTTTTTATGGACCTAGGCTGCTCACATTAATTGATGGAACCATTAATTATGCTTTCTAGCAGAGGAAGGAAGGAGATTCATGGCCTCAAACACCCTTGGGTTAAACAGCAAAACAATGATCCGGAGCCTACCAGAGAGTAACTAAATGCCAGTTATTGCAAATACTTGATGGCATATGTTGTGGAAATGATCCCTCTAAACTTAATGAAAAGTCATTAAGTTTAGGAGGCAGTTCCTTTTTTATATAGGACCATTTTAGATTGGAAAGCTTCTTTTTCATAAGAAAATAAATCAAAGTTTAAAAGCAGCTTCTGATGTTCACTGAGGTTGTCTTTGTCTAATATAAGAAGTTATTTATTTTTTTTAAACATGTAATTGTGAAGAAAACTCAAAATAAAAGATGGTGAGGGGGGAAGTTACTTTTTGTAGCACTGAAAAAGCAGGGATAGGCAATAAATGGATGGATTCATCATAACTTCATAGCTTATGACCTATTGACTAAGCTTGTGAATCTGAACTGTACGATCTCAGAATTCTTGTCTACAAGTGAGGCCTGCTTTGACTCTGAGACAAGATCCAGTGTTAATGAGCTTTGCTGGGTTGTTCCACTCCATTGCCAAGATGATTGGAGAGACTCTCCTGCATCACCTCAGACATTCCACAGCAGATGCTCAGATGTGCCTGATAGAACAGCAGAGGATGTCAGAGGGATTGAATCTGATTTCAGGCCAGTGAGATGTAAAATGCAAAAGATAGCAGCAGTTTGATGGCTTAGCCCAGTTTAATCTTTCTGTTTCCTGCCCCCCACTGAGTACTGTATTTTCATTAAGTCCCAGAGAAAAGGAATAGAGAACTGAGTCATACATATTTAGAGCAAAAGACTCCTCTTGGTGTCCTCTGCTGTAACTAATTGTTATTGAGCCAATCCAACCATTTCTGCTGAGATTTTGTTTGCATTCATGTAGTTTTTACAGCAGTGTTGGTCCATTAAAAGATAAGTTTTGCTTATTAGCAGATGCCTTTCTTCTTAGATTTGACACTGTTCCCTCCATATCGAGGTCAATTGTGCATATGAGAAGGAGATAAACTGCAGGGGCAAAATAGGACATCAAGTACAAAGGAATGCAGGAATGTAGGTGTGGTTGTGTGTAAATAGCTCTTGTGGAGGATGCTTCTGATCTGGAGAGCTTGAGCAGCATACAAAACACCTGTCTGCTATGACAGATCTTCTGTGATCCTAAAGAGATACAGCAGCCTCTCAGTCCTGGTGTGAGATGTCACAGAGGGTGGTTTCAGCTGACTTTTTGTCTGATACATTTATTTCATTTTGAAAAATGTGAAAAATTGACCCCAGGTTGCGCTTAAAATAGCCTTCTGAAGATACCCACATCTTATATGTAAAAAGCCCTGTAGCAAAATAGAGCACTATACTTTCTTATGTTAAAATGCTTCCTGGGTAATATTTGGTCTTTAAAATGATTTCAGGATTCTACTTGTAAAATTCTTAGAAAATCTTTCATTTAAATAACAAAACAAGATTTATTAACGTAAGAGAAGGTAGCTACGCATACATGGACATAAATAATGAGAATAAACGACCAATAGGAGACACAATATGTCACGTAAATATGCATTTATTGTGCCATGATATATGAATAATATTATTTGTTTTCATTACCTGACTGATACCTTTGAATAACAAGGTCTTTGTTATCCTGTGTAACTTCTTTGTGAATGAAAGAGGGTCTGCAGATATCTATCACTGTTGTACTCTGACTGTAGAATTTATTTGAAATAGATAAGATCCATGTATGAATTCAGCAGGACTGAATGGTAAGATTAAATCGAAAATCACTTGGTACATTACATTTATAATAAATTGTTACCTTGCTTTATTACTCTAAAGGAGTACAAACCTTTGTAACCACATTACTGCAACTGTAACTGTTTTGTTTGTCTCTTTGTTTTCTTTTCTTTTAGTAGATTTTAACAGATTTGGATATTTTTCTATTAAAATTTACAGAACAACAGAGGATTAAGTTTTATAAGAATAAAACATTTTTTAACGTCAAACAGTGTTTTACATGTACAGGGAATTTGCTTTGGTAACAGGGTGCATCCAAAGACAAGTACACATACGGTTTACTTGTTTACATAAATAACTGAAAATATATAATTTTGAATAATTAAACGCCAGTTATTTTGGAATTTAAAAAGCATGAAGAGTAATGCAACCTTTTACAGAGGAAGACACTATGACAGACATCAGAAAATCACAACAGCAAATGAAATTCAATGAAATAGCATACACATGTGTATACTTATGTAAGCTTTTTTTTTTAAGCAATACTATTTTATGTGTTGTTTTTTCTTTTTTTTATTTCTCAGCAGGAAAGTGCAAGTGACGAACCTGGACCTTGTTAGTGAGGCTAGCTGTAGACAGGACAAAGCTCCAATGGATAAGGGATATTTGGTCCTGATAGAATGCACATTCTGAAGCAGTTTGTGATCAGGGTAGGACAGGCCATAAACAGTCTTTCCTGGTATGACTAGGCGCTAGGCTTGCACATTTCCAGAGGAGAGGGAAGACTGCCGCCATTCTCCCTCGCTGCAGAGTGAATTATACGCACAGATTATCTCATCAATGTTTTTATGTGTTTGTGAACTGCAGGACATTCAGAAATGACTGTGTGATAAATTTAAAATAGGTCATCACAAGGTGTTCAAAGGTCTTCATCACCAAAGAGGCCAAGTTGACTGTTCTGGAGTCATTTAGTGCTATGGTAGAAAACTTTAAGATAGAAGTATCCTGTATAGAAAACATGCCTTGAGTGCCTTGAGCTGACATACGTTGTGAATTGGATGGAGCTGGCCAACTCTGAGAGTGAGGAAAGGTTGCCAATTGGGTTAGTGCTGGTTGGAGTAGTCACAGGAGTTCAGTTTACTTTCAAAGTGGATATCGTAAGAATCTTAAGTTGTAATCTGTCTCAACCCCTTTCAGACAGAACCACTATATGAATGAAATCTGATTGACTTAAGGACTCAATCTTATTTTTATAAATTAGATGTTGTCAGTAAGTCAGTAGCAACTTTCCTAACTTAAGTTTTTAGAAATGGTATATGTGTGCTGAGATTGTCCTAAGGTTCTACTGACAAAACTTTGCATTCACTGTTTTTTTTTCACAGGGAGTCACATGCAATGTAACACATTAGAAGGTGGACTATAAACGCTTATTATCAGAAAACTGGTAAACTCTCTGGGCAGATAATAGTGCTGCAAACCAACTGCCAACAGTTCAGTTTCTGGGCTGCAGTGACAAAACTTAACAGTAACATGCCCTGGATGACACTATTTATTGTTCACAAGCATTTTTATTATGGGGTCTTCCAGAAATGGTCAATCAAGCAGACTGAAGACCACAACGAAGAAAGCTGCAGCAGTCTTTTTCAAAAAGAAAGCTGGGTACACACTGGACAGGTCCATTGTAGGGATTACAACCATGCACACACTCACTAAGAGCTATCGAGGCATCGATCAACCTATCAGTCATGTTTTTGGATTGTAGAAAGAAGCTAGAGTAACGGGGGGTGGGGGGAGGAAGCATGCATGCGAGGGGAAAGCTTGGAAAATCTATGTAGAAAATAGTAAATAGTCCATTATTTTTATAGTTGTTTATTATGTACAAGAACCGTAAAGAGCTTTAACTTACATTCTGTCATTCAGCCACACATTTCCACACTGATTCTGGCAAGCTAGATCGAGAAAAAAAAAGAAAAAAGGTCTTCAACCAGGAAGGGTTCAAACCAGGACCCTCTTGCTGCAAGGCAAAGATTCTGCATACTCTTCCACCGTGCACCATGTAAATATTTTAAGTTTGAATTTCTTTAGTTGTCCTTATATCAGTGTTTTAATTCAGGCACTTTTTCTATTGTGTAAACAAATTTAGCTGTGTGGTTTAAGAAAGGGCAGGCCTAAATATATTACAGCTTGAAGCTCCCACTTTATCACTTAGACTGAAAACCTGTCCTTTTGTAAGTTACCCACTATGAGAGGTGTGATAGTCATTCAGATCTACACCGTGCTCTCATATACACTACACGACAGATCAATTCATTGCCTTGCACCTCATAATCCTTGGGCATGCTGCTTACTGTAATAGGGTTAAACCAAATTAAGTGCCAAAGCTGTTCAGGAGAATGCTCTGAAGTGTTGTCTTTGCTGTATTTTTTCCTTTTTAGTCACCTCCTTTCTGTCTGCCTCTTTTTGTTTCAATTAGGGAACAAACCAAAACCCATTCTGAAGTTGGAAAAAAGGGCTTATAATATATCTTAAAAAGAAAAGTTGCTTGTTTGTAAATGTAAACTGGATTATCCTTAATTGTCACAAGATCTGTTCTTTTACATGCAAGCATGTTTATACCCATTTAAAAGGGAGTGCCATATATTTGCCATACCCCCCCCCCACACAAAAACAAAACAAAAAATAAATAAACAAGGAAATATAGTGCAAACCAGGCATTCCTCCTTATAGTGTTTACATAGTCCTTGTGCATAAATAGAATTTCTGCATGGGTGTTATGAGCATGGATAAACATACAAGTGCGCCATCTGTCAGACCTATCTGAAAACTAGATAGCAACAATGGTGCAGCTGCTAGAGCTGTCTTGCAAAGCCACAGCTCAAGTTAAAGACAAACTTCATCTGTAGCAACTTTCTGATTACAAAGGTGCTCGGTTGGATTAAAATGCCAATATAGTGTTAGTAGAGACCTTTCAGGTCTTGATGGTGCACTGTACTTAGCATTGCTGTCATGATACATTTTTGATGGTTATTTTGTTTTTGAACTTAAAATGTTGCATTTTAAAGCAGATATCGACTTGGCAATAGCGAACAAAATTAGAGGCTGTGCAAAGCAAGTCACTGGTCAAACTTGTCAGTTTAAAAAAGGAGTACCTGCTTCAAAATTCTGCATCCTGAAATGGCATATCAGCTGTCAGAATTATTGAAAGCTTTTCACCTCTGTCTTCATTCTCTAATAATTCCATAACCATGTTGTTGGGCATCCCATTTATCTCATGGAAACTAAGGTTATCTTCTGCTAAAGGGAACTATCTGTAACCTCACTGTGTGGATTAGACAAGGTTGAGTTCGAGGGAAAGTGCAATTGAGTGGTCAAAGTGAGTAGAGAAAAAAAGACTATGCCACATGGGTGGATGAATGCAGCTCTTAATCTGTAGCACATCCCAGAACAGAGTCCTCTCTGGAGAGTCCATTTTACATTTTATGACAGATTCTTTGAGCATTCATTTCAGCCAGGCGTTCAGGATTGTGACATGGAGGGTATAGGAGAAAGGAGGCACAAAAGAGGGTTAAGTGCTCTGGCGCTTTTGATGTCTACATAGAGGCTCTTGCAGGTCTCCAGATGACTGAAATAATGTTCTTTTCAGTGTGACAGTTTTGAAAGGGGGTCCTACAACTTAATTGTATAATCATTATTTACCTTGTACCTTTTTAGGCTAAGAACAAATATCCCTTTACAAAAAGAACATTAGAGCCTATCTTCTAAATCAACATTATTCAACAACATTAGATTAAAACTATTTTTTTAAACCCAATTATCATGTTCTAATTATTGCATGTCATTGTCAGACTCTGTCCTTTGTTCCACAGGACAGTTCCAACATGCTTGATATATTCTTTGAAAAGGTTATTCTTTGCTGGGGTTTGATTTAACTCTACAGCAGCAATCATCCTGGTCAGTTTCTGGAATAGAGCCTTTATCGTTTTTCTGCACTAAAGGAAAGTAAAGGATACTGTGTGCAGTCAGTGGAGCCTGCAGCCTTTTTCTCCTCTATTAGAGTGGCAGATATTAACAGGCCACTGGTTCCAATAAACCCGAGTATGAGCTGTCAGTGACACGCTCAAAAGAGCAAATGAGCCAGTAATCACTGTCACCTGAGGCTGCGGTGTAAACACAAATTCCCCATAGTAAGGGAAAATAAAAAAAACACACATAAAAAAAATGTCCAATGCTTTACTGTCAAAATGTAAGTTTTCATTTTTATTTCGAGAAGTTTAGTTGAAATTATTTCAAAAGAATAAAGACCTTTCTGGGACACCTTGACTTACAAAAATATTCAAACAATTCTGGTGCAATACATTGAAGTTTGCCATTATTCTTTAGTGGTATTGGTGTAATCAAGCGTAGCAAAAGAGGTGACAGTAGTAGTTCCAACTGGAAATGAATATTAAATAAATATTGTTTCTGCAAAATCTAGTCTTGAAAGTAAATTAAACTGTATCAGTAAATGAGCTTATTTGATTCATTTGCTTCCAGTTGTTTTTTTTTTAATTATATGTCACAGGTAATCATTGCATTTTTCAGTCATTACCTTTGTAATGTACTCTTTGACTTTTGTTTCATCTGGACTTTTGGAGAAGTTTTTGGGTATCAAACACAGCTGGTATACAATGTTTCACTTCATCAAAGTACCTGTGAATGCTAAATGTTGACCAACTTAAATAGGAGCATCCTAAGTGGGAAAATAGGCACACAGACAAATCTGCTAGTAAACGTAATTAGTAAATTAGGGTCACTTTATGCCTGTGCAGCTTTCTCACACTTAGATTAGGTATTATGCATGCACTTGGAGGAAAGCCTGCCGATATTTTTTTAATGTTAAATGAATGCTAAAAAAAATCATTTGAGGACCCAAGCAGTTTGATAATATAAATGAAAATCGGATTTAAAATCATTTTGTCCTTTTTAAATACAAAACTTTGAAATAATCTAGCAGTTGCTTCATAAACAGAGGTTTAACACAATAATTCAAATTAAGAAATTACCCCTGAAAAGAAGATTTGTTTGTAGTGTTAAACTAGGAAGGTGTGTCAAGGGTCTTTATTTAAATGATTGCTGGGGCATGGCTGCTGACTTAGTCTTTATCTACCCTCTTAAGTATAAAATGCTTAGCAGCAACAAGCAGAGAAATGAAAAATTATTCTTTAATTTTTTCATCTGTTTTGGGTCAGACAGTTGCTCCATCAATTTAAGTAAAAAAGAAAAAAAGTGATTAAATGTATTTAAAGCTTACTTTCAGTTCAGTCTCCAATCCGCTTTTGATGATTGGAAGTGTTTGGAGGTTGGTAAAAGTCCAGTTGAACTCTGCTGTTTTGGAACTCAGTCTTGAATGAAATTTTACCAAATCTTCCATGCTGAACCTGAACAATAGATCTGAGACTGGGGGGGCGATGAAGCTTAATGGTCCTACATTTAAAGCTTAAATTTAGACATGTCACTAAAGCAATGGGAGAAATCCAGAATAATTTGCACCACCCAGAAGAAGTTAACCACTCAGGTGTAGACCAAACCCTTCATATTTATATTTGCCCTGCTGAGTAGCTGTGCAATTTAATAGATCACATGTTAGTATTTAAGTAATTTTATGATGTACTAGTGGGCATAAAGTAAAAACCTAATGTTAAACAGTTAAATGTTTGTATAGATTTTTTTAATATATATTTGATTCAAATTTAATCACGTTCTAATTTTAATCATTTCATAAAGTAATAAAATAAACAATATAAAATGTGTTTAACTGTATTCTCATATTTGATAAATATAGATTTGAATGTATTAATATCATCAAATATAATTTTAATAGCTTTTTATTTTGGGGGATTTGTGGTGTAAATGATAAGTTTTGACATGCCAGCTAATTTAAGCCGTCAGCTCCAGCTCTCTACCTATTTCATATTAAATTTGTTAAAAATACCAGGAAAATTTAATTCGCAACCAGACTGTATTCATGGCTGTGTGCTAATATCCAAGCCTGAGTGCTCACTAGTGAGGTTGCAATTAGTTTACATTTTCTGGATACCCTTATGAAGGCCACAAGCCAACATCCATTGATGTGATTAGAAAGTTGGTTTCTCCAAAGCTAAGTTTGCTGGAGTCCTCACCTGTTTGAAATATTTAAGGTGCTTTTTAAAAGCGCTTACTGAGCACTGTAAATGCCAAACAGCAAGGTTTTGCCACAAGAGATGAATCAAAGAGTTGAGATGCAGCCAAATGTTCCCAAGAACGTAAAGGAGCCAATCGGATTAGTGAAACGAGCATCTGGTCATCCAGATGCTTCAGGCATGTGTGTTAAGGTGGAGCCACAAGTTTCTCTGTCTTTGATTTAAAAGTCAGTCGTTATTTACCTAAAACTCTCCTGCTTGCTGGCAGTGCATAGACAGACATTAGTGGATGAATTTAGTCAGGTCACATTTTCTTTTACAATTCTGCAGCAAGAAGGATAATCAAAAAACAAAGTGATAAAAAGAATAGTGTGTATGCATGGGTGGGTGCACAAGTGTGTATGTGCATGTGTGGGCATTTTTAGTTGGGTTTCTTCGGGTTTGTTATTTCAATCCAAAGACAGCCATTATACTGTGATATCTGACATGGACAGATTAACCTTTATCACAGCAATGCAGCTAACTGGACAAACGCAGACAGCTCACCAATACGGAACAAGAAGAAAGGGCATTTAAAGAGCTGTTTCAAATACCACCATCCTAGTGATTAAGCCCTTTCCTGTTGAGCCTCGCGGCTAGCCTTTTCAAATCAAGGCAATGTTAGTTAAATATTTTGCAGTCCCTTTCTTCCTACCTGTGTTAGCTTAAGTGCCCGTGTAAGCTCTCAGGACTTGACAATACTTCAAACGCAGCAGTGGAGCAGCCGTGAAGGTCAGTCTCTTTGGAAGCAGGTTTCTTTTCATACAATATTCATCAAACCCTAATTTCATATGAAAGAGACATGACATGTAGGGCTTAAAAAGGTAGTGTAAAATGGAGGAGGATGAAAAACACTTCCTGGATTCTGAAGAATTTCACAAGATGATTATTTTTTATCATTCTCAACTCTTCTTAAACAAAGGTGAGTAGTTAGGTTCAACAGACTGTTTAAATTTAGAAGTAACAAAGATACCTTGATATTAAAAACCTATATTTGATGTTTGAAGATAAGATTGTATGGACATATCCTATAGATCAGGGATGTTAAAAGATGTAACAACCAACTTCCACGGGTTTATCTTTTGACCTGACAGGGCACTAAATGTGGTGATTGATTGCAGGACTGTTGGAACTTGATTTCTCTGCATAATGAATAGATAAAAACATCATTAGTAAATAAGGAAATAACATGGAGCTCACCACCCACCCTAATACTATAAATACATCAGTGTCCACAGCCCTTGCGTACTGAAATGCCATCATACATTACGTTATTTGTATAAATTGTGCCTATTGGGACTGAATTAAAGGTTATAATCATACTAAAGAATTTAGTTTTCTAGCACCCGAAACAGAACGGGCCATTCTAACCAATGGTAAAGACCTGAGCATCAAGAGAGACCATACAGTATATGCAGGATTTTTGTGTGTAATAAGATACTAAATAACATTAGGAACACAATGTGTATTGTCAGTGCCATATCCGGATTTCACAAACCCTGGCTGATCTGGGTTAATTATTTTTGGGAGAGGTTTTCCAATATCTGAGTCAGCACTTTTGCAATAATAATGTGGTATTTTGGATTGTTTCTCAGTTGTATCCTTAGAGATGATACCCCCACTCCTTAGGATACCACTGAGGCATCCCAAATTAAAGGACTACCAAACTGTGTTTGGACCACAACATTAGTACAGTGTTCTTTGAGTACAACACTACACTAGTGTATGAAATCATGCTGAATATAATACAGAGTAAACAGAAACTAAAAGCACCTTGATGTAAGACTGTTTTGTTGTAGTCTGTTTGGTGGTCACAAAAAATTCCATAATGTCTAGTGGGGGCTCAGTGTGGATACAAACTATGTTATCAAAAAAATTGGATAATAAGAGAAAAAAATAACCTTATTCTAAGTTATTCGAAAATGTGGTCGCAGAATACTAAAAACATGAAATTGCTTGTTTCATGAAGAAATTGAAGGTGGGCTGTATAGGTAAATCCACTGTATTGACCTAGAACTTTCCCCAGTGTCAAATTATTGCTACCTCCACAAGACCTCTGCAGACAGGTCAGGCTAAGACTGCAGAAGGAAGCCAACATGATAAATATCATGTTTCTTTATCGTCACAGAGCACTTCTCAGGGGCTTGTCTTGAGCCACGTTAGGAGCCAGGCTCAATGGGCAAGTTCAATCTGTGGGAGTTGATCCATACCATAGTCCTATATTAAATACACTGATGTGTCAATAATTTTTACATTATAACTAGAAAACTGCCTGACTCTTTTACTGTCCTCCTTAAATGTTTATGAAATAAATAAATAAATAGATTACAGATAAAAACACACCTGTGCAGTCGAGGTCCCTTGGGTTGATGCCAAGGTACTCTTCTTCCAAAGCATATGGCTAAGAGCCATCTGCTTAAATTATTTTCCCCTTTCAAATGTGCTGGCTCTTATACCTTTTAGAGGTTCAACAAATATTAACAGTATTTCTGTTGGTATGAAATACCCACGGTATTTTTTGGAATCTATTGGAGGGAATGTCACAGAAAATCATACCCAATTTCTTGAATCCCGTTGGATGTTATATATTTTGAAATCTATTTAGATAGATAGATAGATAGATAGATAGATAGATAGATAGATAGATAGATAGATAGATAGATAGATAGATAGAT
>JAUZNJ010035568.1:0-12202 GCA_034780135.1 Jordanella pulchra
TATATATGTTCTTCAATATTTTGATATATCAAGTGCTTATTATTTCTTTCTGTTTGTGCGAACAAGTAGCCACAATGGCAAACGGTATTGAGTTTCACAATATTTACTGTCATTTGATCTTTTTTGCTGATATTTATATGGTTTCATTTCATGCAAACTTATAAAGATTGTATATGCTTCAAAGTTTTGGGGGATACATTCAATGAAAAAATGAAATGCTCTGATATTGAGAGCATCAGCTTTTTTCCTTACTGTTAGCTCAGGCATACTGAATTTCAATGCTTATCAGCTTCTGGGTTAAGGCTGTCACAGTATTATTATCTGTGGTCCACTGATTTTTGATTCTTGATTACATAATGGATTTAGATCTCTTCTTGGTCTTTAAAGTGTTATTATCTTTTTTTCCCCCTTATACTACCTAATTAGATCTTGTAGCCGGTGACTCGGTACTCAATTGTAAAGGTTCTTCACCAAATTTGTCCTAGATTTCTGGACAAATTTAATCCTAGAGGTTCAAGTGAAAAGATTCTTGATGTTTCAAAATTGTGATTGAGAATATTTCCCTGTAAAAGAGGCAACTTTACAAGAAGATTCATGATAGCATTCATACATTTTTCTGCAGACAGTTTTTTTTTAAATTCCTAACATTCTAATTAGTGCTTAATTGGAATGAAATAACCTTACCCCAGTCCTCTGCTGCCTATTCACGTTACCTTCATTGGAATCTCTTCTGCTCCTGATGTTTTCCTTGGAGAGAAGTGGCCAAACTGAACATGCAGAAACATTCACATTTTCATGCTCGGTTGCCACCAGTCTTCAGCATTCTGTGCACTGCTAGAAACCTAATCCCTTAGATCAATGGTCTCAAACTCAAATCCTGGAGGGCCACTGTCCTGCAATGTTAAAACGTGTCCCTTGCCCCACACACCTGAATATAATGGTTGAATAAGATCAAAGCGTGCAGCATGCAGTCAAGCTCTACAGAGCTCGGCTAATGAACTAATTTTTCAGTCTGGTGTGTTGACACAGAGATGTATCTGAATCATGCAGTTTACCAGCATTTGAGGACTGAAGTTTGAGGCTACTGCCCTAAATTAATCTTCCGAACGGGACAGCTTGGGTCATTGTTTGGCAGGTGTTGAATTTTGTGGTATCCTGTACAGTACTTCACACTGTAGTCTTGAATTTCTGAGTGTTGTTTGTGTTTGAGTCTTGTGCAGGTTGAGTTATCTAGTGTTTTCCTTTTTTCTGTGTGTTCAGTTTGTTTTCTACTATACATATTATTTGGTTCTTTCTGTCTCTATTCTGTTGTTCTTAACCAGCTGCTCTCTCAGGTTTATAAGAGCCCAATCCACGCTTGAACAAATTTAGTTGCATTCAAATACATTGGATTTTTAACCAGTTTTTAAAGAAATATTGCTTTAGTTTACTGAGGACATTTCCTCCACTTGTTACTAGTTTTATAGATCCATTCTGAGTATTTATTCCTCTCTCACTGAGAAGGCACAGCATATGTTGTACATTGTGGAGCAGCTGAAGAAGTTCAGCCTGCTAAAGACAATGTCAATCTGAATACCTTAAATTAGTAAAGACAGAGTGGAAAAATATCAGAAGTCACTATGATAAGTGCTACTGGAATAGTGCTGGCTTCCCATCAACCTGGTAGATAGCAAAAGGACATTTTGATATTTCTAGCCACCGCTAAGAGCTATATGGTCGCTCACAATCCTTTACATGAAAGGACATATAGGTACAAACCAACTCACAGTTGAACAAACTCACAGTTGAACAAAAATACATTATTTCTTCATGTGTAGTATACTATGTGACCTATACAGATGCACACATCTTCTTTTTGGGTTTTATAATGCAGAGCTTCTGCCATTCGCTACAATTGTGTAAGATTTCATTTTTGCATTTCTTTTGTGGAAGGCTGTAGTCCCAATTTGACCATTGGTATTGTTGTGCTACATTACCTGAAGATAAGATAGGAATATATTAAGCAACAAGAACTGGAAGTTGCAGCTAAATAATAGATAATTCTGAATAAGTAAAATCAATGACTGATAATTAGTTAAATTATTATAACTAATCGGCTTAATACCAGGGTCCTTAGCCTTTTTCTCAAACTTGGGCTCCTAGATTCAGCTGTTAAGATTTAGTTGCCTTTCACCGACTTAGTAATTTAGACTATGGCTATCAGTAGAGTTATTAATCAGCAGCCAAGAAAATGCCTCTGTTCATTCAATCATCAATCAAAAAGGAGGAATCTGGCCTGAGTAATTGATCGGTCACTATATAAAATAACCACAAACGAAAACAGTGGTACCTTTATTAGCTAATGATCACTAAAAACATTAAGACTACTGACAATATGCACAAGTAAATAAAGCAAATAAAAGAGGAAAAAAATTTAAAATTTAAAATGTCCTTTAAAAATAGCAGCAGGTACAAGTGAATAGACTTTGACACAGATATATTAAATACAGTCAGAACAGTGAAGTTTCATTCAGTTTTATGGTGAAAAATGATTAATGGCTCAGAAATGCATTAACTGTAATGAAGCTAAAGGAAAATGGGTTAGATTAGCTGGTCCCAGCAGTTCTGGTTCAGTAGGTTTTGGTCCTGTATAACGTTGGTTGCAGGATGTGACATCAGAAGGGAGTCACTCTAATTACATTCCTGACATTTGATTTCAACATAACCTCCCTTCAGATTTGAAGATTGAGCTGTTTGATGATTGTTCTGTGATGACGTCCATAAGGTTGAAGGCTGTCAAGATTCAATAGGGCAGTCCCAAGCTCCTTTCCTACCCTGGATCGTGTTCTTACTGTTGATCCCACAAAAAGTGAAGGGGTAGGAGCTAGGAACATGAGATAGGAGCTACAGTTTTATATATTTGGACAGAGCCAATTATAGTGCACTTGCACTTCTACTCTACCATCATTAAATCCATCCTTTCATCCTCCATTACCCTCTAATACGCTGGTATAACCACTACGGACAAAACTGCAGCATATTATTTACTCTTCAGAGAAGGTAATTGGCTGCAGTCTTCCTTCTCTTCAGCACTTCCACATCTACAGGACCCAGTGGAGTACAGAAAAGATTGTGACTGATCCCTCCCAACCTGTATACAACATCCCCTTTACCACTAGTACCAACTCAGTGCAATTCACGAAGGTTCAGTTCACTTTCTCAAATTTTCCATGAGTAAATTTTGCCTGGATCTGTCACTATTTTTTAGTGCCTGCATGCTTGTGATCCCAATCATTCCAAGTTGCACTTAAGACACAGTGTAAGAAGACTGTCAGTCACCAATTGGTTAATGGATGGTGTCATTAGTCAAAACTTATTTGAATTACTAATACCTTTTATGCTAGGCTTAAAATGTATATGGAAACAGTTTTTGAAAGCTAACAGTAGGTCGCATTGGCATTAGGTAGAGTTAGCTTACCTTTCCATGTGCTGATCCTCATTGGGTACCTTTTTTATTGCATCTCTCTCCTGTACTTATCCAGATACCATTCCATTGCTATGGAAAAATAATCAAATGAAATTGAACTGACTCCCCCCTGAATAAGGTACACTGTAAGACATGTCCGTAAATTCACAGTGTATTTATTTGAAGGAATTTTCCATAATTTGTTTTAACAGAAAAATCTGTAAAAAAACAAACAAACAAAAAAAAAAAACAAAACAGAAAAGGTCCTGGCAGAAAATTATTTTTACAGTAATGCTAATGGAAAAGAGGCAAAACTAAACGATTTCAGACTTTCCCCTTTGACAAAAGACACACAAACAGATTATTTAACATCTGCTAGTAGTAGAGTCATTAACAAAGCCAGTGTTCCACACTGCTACCTTTTGCATTGGTGTACAGGAAAATAAAGCAAAGAAATAAATATATATCCATCTTCTTCCGCTTATTCCATCACGGTTCTAGTTGGGCTGGTGTCAATCTCTGGCAGAATATGGTCAACGGAAGGCAGGGTATGCCCTGGACAGGTCCCCTGTCCGTGGTAGGGCAGCACAGAGACTCACAAAGACATACAGCCATGCACAGGCACTTACACCTAAGGGCAATTTAGAGATTCTAATTAACCTAACACTCATGTTTTTGGACTGTGGGAGGAAGCCAGAGTACCAGGAGAGAACTCACACATGCACGGGGAGAACATGCTCCATGCAGAAAGATTTTATATATATACATTTATTGAAAACAAAGAATAACATATATGTTAGGCTTCTCCTGTCGTTTTCAACATATAGACATTGTTAAAGGAATTGTCTTTTAAACATTTCTTTTTGGCATTTACTCTCACTCCTCCTTGTCTACATTTTGAGTTTTTATGAAGATTCCATTTATAAGACTGCTTAAGTTTATCTTTGGGTCCATGAAGCTTTATTAGAAATGGGTGAGCTCCTTCCTTGAGGTTCTTGAAGCTGTAACAATTGACTAATTCTAAAAAAACAGTAACATTGTTGCCTGCAAAAGCCTTTGATTTAAAGGAATAGTGATGAGAGCACATGTTTTACTGGGCCATGACCATGGTTGACAAAAGATGAATATTTGCAGGCTTCTGTCCCTATTAACACAACTATAACACATTCCCCAAAGCTAATAAAGACACTGTTGAAATGTGCCAGTCTTTAATTTTAGGACAAATGTGTAAGATGTATTAATTTACATTCATTTCATTACATTTCAAAACTTTGTCTCAAAACCTTCTGACAATTAACATACCATAATATGTTAAATTATATGAGCATATCTGGATGAATTTATATCTACTCAAAATACCACTTGTGTTTCTTTTAGAGAGTATATTATGATAAAATGCATGTTCTCAACTGTGCTGATAGTATATCACAAAAAATATTGCTCACCCCCCCAAAAAATCATTATTGCTTTTCAGTCTCTAGCAGCTCCATATTTAGAAGTTATCCAAAGCTCAGCCAAGGTCTGCAATCTCATTCAGCCGCTCACATTTCTCTATGTGACATTTGTCTGCTGCGAGATGATGGGAAGGATGCAGCCACCGTGACGGTTAGGATGAAGGACATGTACTGATGCTAAAGTATCATTTACATCAGGGTCATAAAGGTAACACCAGATTTCTGTATTTCTTTATGGAATACAGTGTGATAATGGAAACCTTTACACTAAAAACAGCAGTGATGATAAACTGTTTATAGACATTCCGGTGTGCTCTAAAATAAATACAACTTCCTGACAAATTAATAAACATGTATATAACCTAGTAGATTATTTCAAATTTCGGTTTAGGCACAGTTTTTGTTTGACATAAAAACTAAAAGGATATTAAAGTTGCCGTTCCCCCAGATAAGCTCACTGTACATCAAGACTTTATTATTTCTTCTGTATAAATGTTATCGCCAATTCAATACCTTCAATATCAGCTCAACTTAGTTGAAAAGATGTTACTTCGACTAGACATAGCGACAGAAATGTATTATGGGCTATTTTAATCACCATCATATCACCACTGTTTTGTTTTTAATACATGTAATAAACATTACTGCTTATGCATTTGTTAACACATCAGACTTACATACTCACTGGTATTTCAAACACAGTGGTAGTTTCTTGGAGCACTCACAATACAGGCTGTTGTTCAACAATGCTGTCCCTTAAATAATACATGATGTTCCACAATTAATAAATCAAAAGAGAAGAAAAGGACTGCAGCATAAAATTTTCTTTTGTAAGGACTTATTTTCCTTTGTGTAGTAGTATTAAACACTTGCTTCCATGTGTATATTATACTTACATTTGTGTTAGAAATTTATATTGATGTAGTAAATAGGAAAAGAAAACATGAATACAGAAATTCCTAATGGATGAGTCTTAACATCTCATACAAGGAAAAGTCTGGAGAAGAGTAACTTTATGTTTTACTTAATGCTACAGGTTAAACATAAAAAGATACTTACCTCTAAACTTAAATCCAATCCCAACAACAGAACTGAGAAAAAAAATAACTTATGTCTGCCAATAGATGGTTTTAGTCTTACGATGCATTTCAATGTTTGCTTTGTTAAATACTTTTGAAAATTTTTATTAGCTTTTATTTCTATTTAGACTTCTGATTTTGCACATCTGTATTAGATTTAATCAGTTTTTAAAATTTGATAATTACTTTAGTTTTTGTCTTTTGAAAAAAAACTACTTGGCTAGTTTTTATCAGTGTCAGGGACATTTTTATTTTTTTATGCTTTATGACTTCAATACTGGGGGCAAGACAAATAAAAAGAAAATGATAATAATTAAAACAGAAATAAAATCCCACTAAGGAAAGGCTGCTTCAGCAACACAAATTAGCTAACTGTTGTACCAGCAATCTGTTAGGGTAAAGTAGTACAGCGAAAAAAAGTGAAAACAGCAACCTGAAGCTAGACGTCATATTAATGCGTTATGATAAAGACACAAACAAAGTTTGAGCACATTCTCTCTCATACTGAGTTACTTTTAATTAGTTTAGTAAATCCTTATTACAATTTCAGTTTTATAAAATACATTTTTGTTTTTTTTCAGATAATGAAAAAGCTTCTTAATTCTAGTTTTTGTCATTTTGTTAGTTTTAGTTAACAATATTTTCCAGTTAACAGTTCTGGAGCGGGGCTGGTGCATACCTTCAGTTGTCATTGGGCAGGTTTTTGTACCAATAATAACCACACTACTGTACAGGCCATTTTAAGTTCTAGATAGTTTTGCATCTATGTGTGTTTGTATCTATGTGGTCCACAATTCCATTCTTCTGTTCACACAAATGTGATCAAAGCTCCAATGTGTATACCATGTTAGCCTTTAAGCAGCTGCACTTATACTGTGAAGCTGATTCAGGTATGGCATTATTATACTGGGTGGGGTATTAAGGTAAAAGCACACCAGATCTGTTTCTGCATTTGTTGCACCAGAAAAATGTCTCAGATCAATAAGAATATGCTGAATTTAAACAGGCTACATGCGGTTTTCTGCAGCTATACCTGCGTAGTTCCAACCAAAGTCGAGTCCTGGTCTATCTAGGTCGAAGCTACAGAGTAATTTGGCAGGAATTTCATGAATCAGACAGGAATGGACCAGTGGCAAAGTATCCACTTTGGGGAAAATACAAAGTAAAATCTCTGAACTGCAGGATAAACCCACACAGTTCTTCCCCAATAGGTTTGTCTGGAAACATGGCACACATTTTGTGAGAGGAAGACATGGACATACACAATCAATAAAATATTCAATAAACAGTTTAGTTTTTCATGGTAGGAGCTTCATGGTGTAAAAAAATCATTGTGGATGCAAGTGGTGTGTCTCAGACTTAATCAGTAGTGAACAGCTTAAACCCCAAGTTCATACGGACTGTATCATCTGTGTGTTTTGCTCTCCATGACATATAGAAGCCATTCTGGTTAAAGCGGTCCTCCTCTATAGCTCTTTGGCGCTTCACCATAACGGAGAGCCCTCAAGCCCATTTTTGATAGTGGATGGAAACACCAGATGAACAAGACAGGTAGTCAGTCACAAACAGATACATTTCAAAATGAGATGAGGGTGTTAGGATGCAATAATTTATCCTGCAATCCTCCCCACAGAACCTAGCCAGTGTGAACCGGAGGTTAAGTGTTCACAACCAGCAAAATTGTGTTAAAGTAGATTGCAACAAGCTTTTCAGTAAGTCAGTAACATGATATATAATCTGGCAGAGACAAATATAAACTGAGACTTTTAAATTCTTCAATGCCAGTGGTTCACTGGTATTTCCTTTGTACGAGTCACATTTACTTTGTTAGTTTTGTCTTACTAGCAGGAGCCCCAGCGGTCCATTTAGCAAAAACCTTCAGCCCCAGAGATTTCTCCTTTGAAATAATCTTATAGATTGCTGCTGCATCATTTGAAATTAGCTGGCAGCTGTGTCTAATTTTCATACTGATTATTTTTTCTAAAAACAGAAAGTGAAAACATCCAGATGGCAACTCTGTTGCCTCTGTGTGCATTCACACCTGCTCCCAGCCCCAAACACTCATCACTGTATCACCCACAGCATGCAGCTTTAGTTCAGAGATAGAAAGGAGTTGTCCAGTGAGGGATGTGAGGAGAATTTGCAAATATACAGGTATAAGCAAACTCTATTGACGAGAGTTTGACAAAACCGCCTTAAGCTATAAACACTATTACATGCATTTATATAGATTACAGACAATTTGCATTCAGTTCAAATGGATATGCTGCCATCTTAAAAGTGTATGTAAATCTCTAAATCTCTAACTCTGTAAATCTCTACCATGCCTCTAATTTTAGACAACATGTTTAACTGATTCACATATTTATTTCACTGTGCTGGGTGCTTGTCCTTTCAAGCATCCATTTTGAAATTCTTTAGTAGGTTTTAAATCTTTGATTGGACTAGCCCCACCCTTTGAACTGCTACATCCCAACAAACCCACACAGTTACAAATTGGGTGTTAAAAATTCAGAGTCAACCTATTTTACTCCAAATAGAGTATTTAAATCTATACTGAATACAAATCTGCTCAAGTGTTGGAGTTAATAGTCAGTGAAAAAAAAATTGACAGCCATGTAGTGTAACTTTTACTCTGTAGGGTGTTGATTAACTGCCAGACTGAGATGTCTTCTTGATTTTGATACTAAAATGAGTAAAATTAACTCTGAGAGGTCATGAAGTAAGTTTCACACTAATTTGGAGGGGGACCAATGTTATCCGAAACAGAGTTATATTTTACTTTGCAGGTGTTAAAGTAACACTTGTTTTTGCCGTGTGCCTGTTTTTTTTCAAAGCAGTTGCTCTCTAGTGTCCCCAAATCTAGACTTAGGCTCAAGAGGGATAATGTTTTAGTTGCACAACTCCTAAGCTGTTGAACAAATTTGCCCTTCATCTTAGACAGGAATCCTTATTGTCTCCCTATTTTTAACTCTTCTCAATCTACATGGATTCACCTTGGCTTTTGAAAGAAGCTTCTTTTCTTTCTTTTGATATTTCATCTGATTTTGGGTTTCTCCCTATGTTTGTCATTTTCTGGTCTTTCTTTGACTCACTTGTGCTTTAAATCCTATTCTTGTAGGGTATCACCAGTGTTTCAGTTTGACTGTCCATCAATTAGGCAGTGGTGTTTTAAAGCACTTTACAAATAAAATTGTATTTAACTGGATTAGAATGTAGTATTTTCAAAGACAAGGAAGCAAAGCAAACAAAAAAACAATGTTAAAACAAAACATATTTATCAGGGAACAGAGCTGTTGGGTAAATGTTGGAGGCTAATGTGTCCTTGATTGGTTAAGTACACAAGCTTCCGAATTCAGACTCATATCTATTCAATAATTTTTTTTTAACACAGAAGCCCAACACCGGTGAGCTTATTAGAACAGAAAGCATGACTGATGGAGAAGCAAGCTCCTCTTATATATATATCAAATAAGACACTTTGGCTTTAGCACCATTCGTCAATATGTTGTCTTTCTTCTGAAATGTGTTCCTATCAGATTTCGGATGGGGTGGACTTTTTCATCTTCTTTTTTTGAGTTTTATTTTTATTTCTGTTGTCATTTTGACAGATATACTGCTGGTTTAAAAAATGTAGCAGTGATCCAAATTGATTCTTCTTGTTTTCTATTATCGTGGGTGAGAGAGGCTGTTCATTCATGCCACGAATGAAAATAACCTTGCTTAGTGTTTGGCATTCCAGCTAAACTGCTTTTCCCTCTGAGAACTGTGTAGTCATTCATGGCTCTTTAAAATAATATTGTATTTGAAATAATGTATATACTGTAAATAATAAGTGCATATAGGTCATCAATAATTTCTGATCTTTATTATTTATTTTTTGTCTCATTTTAATGCAGTTTAGCAGGATCAGATCATTACAGTTTGTAGTACTGGAGACACTTTACAACTAAACATCAGAGTCAGTTCAAACTAAAAGTCCAATGTCCTCACAGCGACAACAAACATGAAAGAGATTTTGTAGAAATTCATTTCCAAGGAAATCCATTGTTGAGTCCTGGCTGAACTGCATCAATAATTCAGTTTGAGATATCTCACATTTGACCTCATACAAAAATTCATTCTCTGGCGTTACACCAAGTTCATAGAAAAATGAGAGCCAATACTTGAAAGAAAGCAGAGGGGTGGGAGAAAAAAGGAGAACACATCTGTATGTGAACCATGAACTCCCTCTGCTTTGTTGCATCCTTACTGCGCACTGTGATTGATGGGATCACGGGCTGCCTTAGATGTAAAAAAGGAGAAATCAAATTCGAATAGGTGGAAACCTCCCATGGCAGTAAAAGCTTTTAGGAAGTATATCATGATGCTAAAACACTCTCTATCCATACTCATTCTCTTTAAGAGATGTAGACTGATATGTTGAAGTTCAAGACTGTCTTTTGCCATTAAAATTGACTAAATCCTTGATCTTTTCAAAGCAATTTACTATTCAAGAACTTTAAAAAGTGCTTTCCACAGTGCTAACACAAACTCGAAATCAAACTTTTATGACAAAAGACATTTGATGTCAGAACTGATGAATTATGCACATCACTATTTAATCAAGATGCTTTTAGCATATGATTTTTTTTGTATAACTTGTTGACATGGTGTAATTTTTGCATCATTTCATGCCTGAGAAAATGCTGTATTGTACATTTCTGTATTTGGCTCTGTCTTTCTGTCCACCCACTGAGTCTGACAGAAAGAAATATCCAGTCTGTGACAGCAGGATTAGTCTGCTTGCTTACAACTATTGAATTCATTGTGCCCATGACAACCATTGTAACCTGGGCTTGGTTTGGACGTGTAATAACACAAAATGAGAATTATATTATACTACACAAAAGAAATCCATATCCTCCATGGATGACATGAATAGCAGCATTCACCTCCATTGTGCCGGAGACATGGATGCATGCAGCCAAGATAAAGACATGTTGTGTTGGGTGATAAGATTGACTCGTTTTTTTTTTGTGAGGGACTTTCGTTTTTTTGTTTTTTTTTGTATGTTGATTCTGTTATGCTATAGTTTTATCTCTTTTAAAAACAGTTTGTTTTTTTTTTACATAATATTACATTATTTTTCAAAATCTATTTCTTACTCTTTGGAAAATAACTTTTTTGTGCTCTTCGCAATAACAACTTTATTGAAGTACATTGTTCACTTGGCTAGTGAATTGAGTTTACAAGATAAATTTTTATTTTCGTCATAGTTTTGAGAAAGGACTTTTATAAAATAAATAAACTTGAACCAGTCCATGCTAAAAGTCCCCTTTTTTGTTTTTACATACAGAGTGTAAAAATTCACCCTATTCTTTTAGAAGAGTCTAGAATTAAAGTGTTACGGTTTATTAATAGCACATATTGTAGTATTTTACTCGTTTCTTTTTCTAATATGTTTCCAATAACAAAAATAGGAGCAGTTTTAAAAGTCTGAAATTGTTTTAAAGCTGAAATAAGCTTAAAGTTTCAGGGAAGATTTAAAACGGTACCAACTTCGGTATTGACAATTATTAACGATTAGCAAGATACTTTTTTTTTTTTGGTAACAAATCATTTCTACTTTATGTGTCTTTCACTGTTACCTTTATTTGTGGGGAAAACAAAATGGTTGAAGACAAATTATTTAAAGGGCTTCTGGAAGCTTTTTCTGTATTAATTATTATTATCTGTCTTTAACACTTCTCTACTTCAAAAAATATAATTTGTGCTTGGTCAACTTTTTTACCCACATTGTAACAAAGCATTCAACTATTAATCCTAGTGAAGGTAACTAACTACTTGTGTCCTCTTAAATGATGCCACATTTTTAAGGATATACATTTTTCAGTTCAGCAGCAATTATGGTTCTTGGTTGTATCTAGATAACTTTGAATGATCCGAGAGGTATTTAGTTTCGCTGATTTGCAACATTTGCTAATTTGCAACAAATGTTGTTTAAAGAATGGGATGCCATCCTACTAAAAATATATGACCAAATTGGTAATATCCACTGCAGGGAACTGCCAGTGCTTTTCTACTACTGAGGCCGCTGTTTCTCCATGAATAAATAGTTTGGTCAGATATTTACAATATACGGAGCCCCTAAAGGGACATGGAGAGAAAAAAAATCTTTTGCGAGATCTCGCAAAAGTATTGCGAGATCTCGCAAAGTAAAACAGATGTCCTGATCCACACTC
>JAUZNJ010035569.1:0-12200 GCA_034780135.1 Jordanella pulchra
TGATATACCAAATCAGAATATTTTTACCACAGCTAATAACTCAGTGTGACTTTGTTCTCTGTGAAATCTGTATGTTAAAGGCCAAAGAACTATGTTGCTTCAATCACCAGCTCACAGAGAGAAAGGTAAGGTTGAGGAATGAAAATGAGACAAGAGGAGGGATGGGAATCCCAACACTCCAATCTGCCCTTTATGTTCAGTTTTTCAACCCTCTGGTTGTAATCACATGGTTTCTCCAGCAGGGGTCTTCCCATTGTCATGGACGTGGTTTCTTGTAAATCATCATAGCTTACACTGAACTTACAAAAGGGAAGTAACTTGTGATATGAAGCTAAAAATGATTTAACAGTTTCTGCCTCGAGCCTTAATCATCATATTTGTCAATAGTGGCCATCCGTTTTACCACTACCACCGGCACAACGGTCTTCTCTCATTTCTTCTAGCCTCAGCCACTAATCATAATTATCACGGCCATCCTCAACACAGCTCTCATCTACCCCCTTAAAAAAGTCCCCTCTTCCTACCCCCACCACCTCACTCCCTTCTTTCATCTGCAGCTCCCTCTGTTGATCAAATGCATCTGATCTCATCAAAGCAGACCCTCTGCTCATTCAAGTCCCAACAGACACCCTGGCTTCTTTACTAAGCACTATTTTACATTCATGTTTGAAATACCATTGATGGGATAGAATATCATGTAGACTTTGGTTTTGTGTGGTCTAACACAGCAGCCTGCGGTTATTTTTTTTCTCTATTAGATGTTCAGACAAGCCACTCTTTGAAGAAAGTCAAACTCTTATAAGAGGAAATACAGTCATCTATTTATATAAGACTCAACTTAGGGAATAAATATTCATATTGCAATTCTGTGTTTACATTTGAGAAATGGGGTGTAAAGTATTAGCATTGGGTGGGCAGATTAAAATTGAAATCATGATAAAACTTCAGATTTGCATTTTCCATTTGTTGCCAAGTATTGCAGGGGGAAGAATAGAAATGCAAGGAAATGATGAATACATGCATTGGATGTTTTAAGGCACAGGACAGGGCTTCAAGAACTTCTCCACTCCTTATAAATCCTGATCTCTTCAGTTAAGTTTTCTTCATCTTTCAAGATTGTGGTTTTCTCTTTCACTTGTGCCTTTTCAATCACACTTTTTCCTTCCATCAAACTTTTCATTATTACGCAGATAAACAGCATTCTAATGCCTGCCACTCCGGATCCCGCCGTTTAGAATCAAATAACCTTTAGTTTCTTCAGTCTTCTTGAATTTTCCACTTTTTTAAGAGACAGCATGCATTTCTACTTTCATGTTATTTGTTGTATAGGAACATCCCACTTCCAATGGTCAAAGGGAAACAAGTGGAGCATGTTTCAGATGCAAACTTTAATTTTGCAGCTTTACGGAAACACATAGCTATTTTTACATGCAGGGCAATCGTTGAACATTTCTGTATACATCTGACTTTTGTCAGCTCTGCAGGGAAAATGGCTTGAGCACATCAAACCCAAAACCCAATAAAAAAACCATCAGTATTATATTGCTTTCAATATATTTGTGGTTCGGTGACTGATATTTAGAAGAAGTTATCAATAACGGGCAAAAATAACTCTTAGTTGATTAAACTTATGCAAACTTGACTCAGATTAGTCATTCTACAAAATGATGTGTTTTAGAACCAGAGGGTTTTTCTCCTCTCTGGCCCTTCATTGGCAGCGCGATTGTCAAATGACCTGACAGGTCATGTTTATCTATAATCTGACGGAATACCCCTGAATGTCTGAAATAATTGTCTGGACCTTTAACTGCATTGAATTTTTGTTACATGACAACCCTACAATTCACATGACTGCAGCAATGCAATTGTAACATTTTCTAGATGCAAACTGATTTACAGATGCTATACTGTGTGATAACATTCTTATTCCGATGGCAACTTGATTGCACGCTGGCTGGTTGAATGTCTCTGGTCTGGGCTGCAGAGAAACTGGCTTGAACAGAGGGACCGAGAGGAGAGAGAAAAGCAGAGCTGGATAATGGAGTAGTAACGGGTAAAGAAAACTTCGCTTCTGTATTTATTACTGTTTATTTATGAGGGGTGTGGTTAAAGCAATGTTGGAGTGTGATTTGGTAACATGTCGCAGTCATCAAAGGTTAGAAAAAAAATTGAGTGCGCTAAGATGAAGGTGAATGATGACGCCTCGATCCCACCAGGTCCTAATAAAATTGTTAAAACCTTATAATTACACTGTTAAACATTGACTATTTCAAATCACATTATTTGTTATTTATATTATTAGTATCATTTATATTCCAAGGTGAAAAGCAACGTGAATATGAAAAATAAACATATATTTTGTGCGTAACGGCTCACTATTCCAGTCCAGGTTTTCCATACAAGGAGCGCCGGAGCCCCGGAGGTGGATAAGCTGGTAGAGCCCGCTCTCTCTCATGACGTGCTGGGCCACAAGGCTCCGGGAGACGCTGCTACACATTACAGAGAACCGGGGATGGAGGAGAGGCGGAGAGGGGTGGTAGAAGAAAAAAGTTTCATTTAAAGCTGGCAGAGAAACTTTCAACATGAAGCCTCGCCGTTTCACCATAGCAAAACCTGCGCTATAGGAAAAAAAGACAGATAGAATTCTCGTGGTTTTGTTTTTCACCCCCCAGCCTGTGTTTTCCCCTTCCCCCTGTTGTCATTTTCTGTGCGCAAGACTGGTCGGGGCTTGCTGTCACTGCGCGCTGAGATGTTGGAGTGATCATGGCTGCGCAAGTGGCATCGGCTCTGACCAGAACTAATAATAAAAATAAGAAATTAACAGGCGCTTTGGCTCCGGAGCTCAATTCTGGCAAAGCCGGGGGAGGAGGCGGTGGAGCAGGGAGCGCGCAGCGGAGCGGACAGATGCTGGCAGCCGGCGATGGAACTCTGAATAATGTAGATCATCACCGCCGAGGCGAGCTCCGCACCATGGTCCATTCAGCTTCCTCTCCGGACGGCCACGACAAGTCCGGGATTAACCTCTCGGCGTCCAACACTTCTCCGATGGAAGCGACTCTGATTGCGAACCACAAACTGAAATGTGCGGGTAGCGCAGATGCGCCTCAGACTCAGTTCGGCCAGTTTGCGCCACATCAGCAGCGACAAAGTAACAGTAACAACGGACAGCCCCCCCGCGGGGACAGATGTGTGGACCTCCAGCAGCACGGTGGGAAGGAGAACCTGTTGGTGGGTCAGGAGGAGTGCCAGCAACAGCACGGCCCGGAGAAAGGTGAGGGGGACCTCACCTGTAAACCCACGGAGAGGATGGTGGCCTCCAGGTTTGAATCCAACTTGGGGCCCCCTACCAACAACTCTGAGTTTAATAACAGCTATTATCCGTCAAGGCCGTGTTATGATCAACATAGCGGGCAGCAACAACAAAGCAGTGGGACAGGGGTAACGCACTCCGTGGAAAACTCCCACGAAGGGGGTTACCACAACAGCCAGTACGGCCAGTATCCGGCGTATCGGGCGGGATATGGCGGTGGGGCCTACGGGATGCTGGGCCCTTCCGGATGCAGGCAGCCAGGCAACATTATGATGGGCAGCAACTCATCAGCGAGCCACGGCAAATCCCCTGCCTCAGGTGGGTTTCAGAGGTACCCAGGACAAGCCCAGCAGCAGGGGCCCTCAGGGGCCACGCCAACTCTCAATCAGCTGCTGACGTCCCCCAGCCCGATGATGCGGGGTTACGGAGGTGCTTATCAAGACTTCGGGGCACCGACGCCTCAACAGCAGGCAGGCATGGCGCTGGGGAAGGACGTGCCCCCCCACTATGGAACCAGCACTGCCCACTGGGGAGGGCAGCAGCGGAACCACCCGCTCTCCATGAACGCAGGGAGCGGAGGGCAGGGCCTCAGCAGAACACAGGTGAGTTCTAGGAGTTCAGGTTCGCCTTGAGCTAAAACCAAAACAGCGGGATCAGTTTACATCGGTTCACATCAATATGCAGTTTGTAGACTAAGAACCTGCTAGTGTTCGGACTTTTTTTATTGTTTTTTTTACTCTATTCCGAAATAGAGTCAATGTGAAACAAGAAAAGGAATTTTTTTCCTTCCCCCAAAATAGCCTTTGTTTTAATCTTTAATCGGTTCACACATTAGCTGTTTATTTGTTGTATTATTCCATTTTTATTGCACGGGCATAAACTCCAGCAACGTGCTGTCCGACACGTTGCGAAACGCCCCTGCTGAGGACGTGCAGCGCTGAATGCCTCCCTGGAACAACGTGCAGTTTCCAGGAGAAACTCTCCCTCAAAACATTGAGGATCAAATTTATGTTTAGCTGAATTAGTTTTTAATGTTTGGATGAGTCCATTTAAAACCGCGGCCGCTGGAGGACAGTCTTTCAGCTCACCGCGCGCTCTTCCGCCTTGTGGAGAAGCAGCGCATCCACACTGCGCTCACTCCCCTGAGCTCTGCTCACAGTCTGGAGAGTGTGGATAAATGTGGCATTAAGGCTCTCAGAGTTGACACCCAGGCTGCCTTCTGATTGGCTTCATTTGGCCCCTATAGGTAAGATGTATCCAGAAGAAAACAAACAAAACAAAAACAAAAAAGTGTACCTGCAGGATCTCAGACCATTGCCCCTTTCTAATGTTGGATTCGTGTTTTATGGAGAGGAGTTTTTTTATTAACATAAAAACAGTTTTATAGGTAACCTAACATTTTTATCACTGATATATTATTCACAATGAATTTGATAATTCTTACTGTAATTACAATGCAACAGTAACTGCCCCTGACCTATCATTTGCGTGAGGTGTGAGCACCTTCTGCAGTGAGTCTCCATCTATCAGGCTGAATGTTCTATTTACACGCAAAATGGGAATGCCTCCCCTTTTTTCCTAAACAGGCATAATGACTCACTGTGCTGCTTGTTCACATAGGGATCTTTGCAAAGTTTACATCAGGGATGGCCTGATAAGGATCACTAACAATCTGCTGTGTTGCACCAAAAATAGGTTTGATTTTTTTGGGGTATTTAAATGATTTAATGATTTAAAAATAAATGAAACATTAGTAGGACTATTAAATAGATTAATTTATGATTTATATGTTTCGTGGTATCCCTAAACCACAGCTCAGATGACATGACAACTTACAACATGCATTTTTTATTTAGTGTCCACAGTTTCATATTGTTTTGTTCCCCAAAATATATATACTCTTACCATCACATATGGTCAGGACCAGCGGTTAATGACTGAATGTATAATCAAATAAGGAATGGATTTCTGAAGCTTTTTCTCTTCTCATAAATGTGTGTATGTTATGCATATAAGGCCATTTGGATCTAATGCCGTTTTAAATATCAGAAGCAAAACAGGGAAATGTCCTTCCTAAGAAGAGCCCCACTCTGCACTTGTTTTTCTCGTAACAAATTATGCGCGCTGCTGGATGGCACATCTGGGCAGCTGGAGGGCAAGGAGTCTGAGCGCAGCTTATTCTGTCTGCCTCCCGTGGAAACAAAAGTAGTTCATTAGCCTACATTGTTTCAATCAAAGGCAATTTGTGTTGGGTGCTGAGAAATTGAGGTGAATGCTTTAAGCGTGGGAGGGTTTGCTGTTATATTGATTTTATGAAATTATTCCTTGAAACGTAGCACATTCTAACTCTTGCGTTATGATTATCAGAGGCTGATTCTGTCTGTAAAGATGCTTGTTTTAAAGCTGTTTAATCATCAGGTTTTTTTAGTGCAGGTAATTCAAAGTAACCTACCCTCTAGTGCATTTTTTTCCATCTTTAGGATGAGTTGGTGCATTTTTTTCTAACTCCAGCAACATTTCAGGAGCAGTATATCTGTGCTCCCAACACCTCTATGTTTAATTCATGTTGAGAGCTGGAGCACAGTTCTAGTGTACGTTGCTGACAGGGTATGTGTAAAAAAAAAGAAAAAAAAAGCCAAGCTGTGTAGTGCATAATACTGCTTCCAAATTGGCTCACTGATATGACTGCGCTTCACTTCAGAGAAAATTTGGTTGAAGCGAGAAGCTCTGTCACCTGTTGACACAGACCCCCACCACCACTTTTCGAATTGTTTCAAATTCGATTTCCCTCCCCACTAACTCTCCTCAGGAGCTTGCTGTGAGCAAAACGAGCATCCCTCATTTACACCGCGGCCCTCCCTCACTTCCAATGCACTCACTTCTGTGGCCACTCATCAGAATGAAAACAGAACTGCAACACTTGTCTGTTCAACAGCAACCAGCCTCAGATATAGATGGCGCATCTGACAACAGGCAATTTGGAAAATAGGTATTAAACATGCAAGTTTTTTCTCAGAAAACCTGTTTCTGATGGTGCCATTGGTAAAAAAAATGACTCATAATATTGAATAACTGTCTAAGTAATCCAATCTAAAGCAGAATCACCGCCTGAGTAGGTAACAAATATGTCTATTGAAATATATTTTTTACTAAATTTTGGTCAGTAAGTTAGAGAGAGACTTTAAGAAATCTTTTCATGTAGAAACTAACTTCAGATTCTTCCAAATGTCACTATCAGGGTGGTGTTTCTTGGCGTGTTGTGCAGCACCATTCCTCCTCCAAACATGTTTTGGAAGTGTCATCCCAGAGGTCAGTTTTGGTTTCCTCACCACACTGGATTCTTTAAGCATTTTTACGAGTTTGTCTAAATGTTCAGCAGCCATCTGAATGAGCTTCAACATGCCTTTTTTTCTCAGCTGGGGTTGTGTTCAGTGCGTATTGTTTATTCTGTACCTTTTAGTAGTTTTTTACACATGTTTGATGGCTTTCAGAAAACTCTTCAGATCTTCTAAGTTTTTTTAGAAGTTTTTGCAAGGATAACTCGATGCATTATGAAAGGGTTTTATTTCTAGTGACGAATTTAGACCAAAGTGTGTCTTCCACCAACACCATTAGTGGATTTACTACAATAAAGTTCTGAAGGTCTTGACAGAGCCCTTTGGTTTTATCCATCATGATATGCTTCTTGTGTAATGACTTTATAATAAAAGACCTTTTCAAAGGCCATCAATTTGGACTACATCAGCTGAAATAAATAGGCTCTGATAGGGGAAGGATTGCTTTTTTTGTTACCTCCTTCTTCTCATATGACCAATAATCTGTACATGCATTGTGTAAAACAGCCTTGTAGTTAAGCGTTAAATCTGAGTGCTTTACGTCTCTGTTTTGTTTCTCTTACTTGCAGCATTCACCTATATAGCAGTGATCCACTCTACACCCTGTGTGCCATCTTAATGACTTCTTTCACTTTACATCATAAACAAAACATTTCTTGTAATAAGGATCCGTCTGCTATAAACTAATCAGAGCTAGACTCAAAACAGTAAAAGTAATTAGCAGATAATAATGAGAGCCTAATGAGAGAGAAATAGTGTTGTTGCTCGGATAATTACAAAAGCAACTCTTTTAAAATCTGACCCAATAAAATTAAAATGAATGAGCATTTATGATTCCTTCCAATTTATCACAATTTTGCTTTGTGTTTTGCGAATAGAATAGAAATTAAAGCTCAGTGGAGTCTCATATCAAAGACTAGTCCCAATCCCATTCCTGGTAATGTGCTTACCTTGAAATGATCCCTTCTCGCAGTGCTCTGCAGCGCATACTGTTTACATTTCTCTCTTATGAATTATTAGTGTGATATGAACAAAGACTTTATAATGGGAGCAATGCATCAATGTCACTTTGCATTATGCAGCTATCTCAGGGAGCCTCGTGCATAGTGATGTGCATGAGTGTGGCTGCAGGATTTAATTTATGGATCATGTTCTGCATTCGATAGATAGCCGACTATATCTGGTCAGGAAATGTCTCACTTTTTTTCTTTATGTTTTCATTTCTGTGTGTCTCTTCTATGTCTGAAAGAAGCCCCCCCGCCGCTGTCAGCACAATGCACCCCAGCTCTCTGCCCCCTCCCCTCAGTCGTTTGTGTATGCTGTTCTGTTTACATCTCAGTCTTAGCCAGACAGCGCTGTACTGATTAGCAATAGAGTGAATTTTTTAATTTGCTCCGTTGCGTCCGATAAGACCTCTCTGCAGAGTTTTTCATCTTCATGGATGAAACAGGGAGACGGTGTAGGTAATTGGCAGGCCGGGTTATCCCTGATCTGCCCGTGCATTCCACAAAACACCAATTAATTCAGACTTTCAAAATTACTAAAATACCAGGTCAGTTGCATTACTGAATGTAAGCTTGTCTATTATTAGCTGACTAACAAAAGATTTTTTATAAATATCTTGCTACACTGCGCTCTCATTACTTGCCCTAGAGTCAAATGTTAGTGTGTAAATGCCCTGAAGAGAAGATTTAATTACTTTGATCTTGTGTTGATTTTATGTCAGCTGTTTCTTAGCTCCATCCAATCTGAAGCGTCCATGTGAGGGACGGAGTAGAAAAAAAACAAAGCAGTTTTTGAGGAGAAATTAATTGCATTTTATATATAAGTTTTGATTTTGGATTACATGGATGTTGTGTTCTTTCCTTCTCTGTTAATCACTTATAGTATGTTTAATTTCCCTGTTAGTTTGAATTAATTATGAAAGAATAATTCAAATTCTATTTGTTAGACAGAAGTACAGTTATTAGGATCTTTTTTCAGTTTCAGGGTGGATTCAGAAATCTAAATGTTAATATTTACTTTTTCTTATTTATTTTTTTTAATCTTACTTGTCGTTAAACGGTTTTTACTGTAGGCATTGTTTAAGCTAATATGGATAAACCATCAGCCACATTCCAGTCAGACACACACCTTTCTCAATACAACCTGTAGAGGGCAATAATGTGCTGGTTTACACACTGTCTCATCAGAGGAGAAGAAGAAGGAATGTGAATATCCCTGCTGATTTGCTTAAATGCTGTGTTTAGCTGACTGACTGATGTTTTTGTAAACCAGCATACTTTGCTTTGCTTCCTGTAACAGTTTTATATGTTGTAAATATTTCTTATCTAAAAATCCAAGAATATGGAAATAGATGATATTTGCTCCAGAAAGATCTCTAGATGTTGTCTAGGAACAAAGAAGCTTGGGTTTGTGAGAGTTTATGAGACCTTTTTACAGCGATTTCTCATTACCTTATATGTACAGAACATCTTTGTGTCTCAGCAGCTTGAAATGTTTAGAGTATTTTTGAGTGTTTCTTGCCACCTTTTTTGCCATCTTAAGTTAAGAAACAGGCCTCAACACAAAACAAAGAGCCTTCTTGAAAACATTTAGAGAGCTTTTTGTTTGCTTAAGCTTCTACTATGTTGAGCTTTAGGAGAGAGATGTTCAGTTTTGCCTCTTCATCATATCGTAGCTGTGTTGTTGTGGTTTGTGATGGAGCCACCTACTGATGGATGTTTATTTTTTATTTATTTATTCTGATCATGCTTCAATGTAACCTCCTCTGGGGATATTATAGTTTATAATAGTTGTTTTAATTTTCTATATCATGCAAAGAAATAAAAATAACTAAATAAAATTTGATCATGTCTCCAAAAAGTAATATTTACATGCAGGATATTTACTGAAATTGTTGGGGTCTGATCAGAGGTGATATATCCTAAAGGTCAAATGACCTAAACCTTGAGAAATGCAATACAAACAGGGGATGTAATACTAGATCATTGCATTATAATAAATAACTAAACTAACTAACTGTCTTCTTCCTCTAAAGCTTCCTCATTTAAACATTGCAAACAGCATTGGGGAGTAAAAGTATTTAAGCTGTTTGGTTTTGTGGTCATGGGGACAAGCTGTTTTCCCTTGCACTGTCCCCAACCCTACAGCTGGCCCTATCCTGACCTTCACAACAGCCAATTAGCCATGAGAAGTTCTTACATTTCTTGTTTCCGAACAAGTGTTGAAAATAACGATACTGTTGAAGTACAGCTTACATTGCTCCAAAGCCGTAGTTTCGCCCACATCAAAATTGAAAATGGCTCCCTGGTAGGCGTAACCCACAGTAACGTGGAACCTACGAGGGGGAAGCTGGGTGGGATCTCAGCAGTGATTAACCGTGGCACACTGCCACGGCAAAAAAACACAGTGAAAGGAGTAACCTAGTAATAAAGCGGGTGGATCCCTTATGACCATCCTCACCAGAGAAAGAGGAAATGGAGGAAATAGAGGAAGGTGCTGTGGAGGAGGCCAGCAGCCCTGGTTTGAGCCTCTGTCTTGCTGCTCCCTCCTCCCATCTATAGTAAGACCATCAATATATATTCCAACCAAACACTCTTGATAAATAAATGTAACAACGTTAATGACAGATGGTAACTGTGAATTAACTTGTGATTTTAACACCAGACATGTAAACCAAGAGGTAAAAATGTAGCAGCTCTTCCTTAGACCTACAGACCAGGCCCTCATGTAGAAAGCATAGACACCTCAGATGACCTCCAGTCATCCAGTTAACACTGCAGGCGGACACCGCTGGGCTCATCTCTTTCTGGATTTTTCTATGTCTCACTCAGAGGAGCAGAAAAGGAGGAACTGGTGTTTGAAACTGGGATGATAAGAAATTGTTGTTAACTGCAAGTTTGGACTAGTTGTTAAAAATCAGTAAAGCTGTTTATTTATGTCCATGACAGTTATGGTTGAAGCTGAAGAAGCAGGACCTTAATAATTCATATTGCCTATTTTTGTTTAAAACTGTTATGTAAGCATCATAAAAGCCGTGTCTGTTTTACTAAACGACGAGTCTCACACAATCCCAAGCATATGATTCTTTATATCCTGCCATATATTATCCTCAACTACAAGAAGTTTTTTCCCACTAAACCTTTTCCAAAATCCACTGGAGCTCTCTGTATGTTTGTGTGGAGGCGGGTGTTCCTAAATTTACAGCCACTGGTCACAACAGGACAGTCGTGGTCACTTCTGGCTGAAAAAATGCTTCATTTAGATAAATTCCAACTTCAAACCGCATCCTCCTCTTCTCATAGACATATGCATACTTCACAGCTTTTACTGGTGATGCTGAATGCAAGGTTTGAGGCTAAATTATAATGCGGCTTGTTACAGTGGATATCTTAGATAATAAAATGTACTATTGATATGTTTCTCATATTTCTTGCAACACTTCCAGACAACAAACACTCCAGCCACTCCTCTGACAAAAGCTGGAGGAACTGCAACTGACAGCTAGGTTGAACTTTATTTTGGAGGATAAATGTCTTTTTTTCTTTAAGATATTAATTCATTCAAAGGATGTCAATATAGATCATAGGGCCAGTTGTTTGCTTGCATGTTTAAGCTTGTGTGTGTGTGTGAACCTCGCTTTGTGAGCTTCCCCCTCCCTGCTCAATGAACATCCATTGTTACTGTTGGCTAAACATGCAAAGGTTACTGTAATGTCAGACACATGCCAGAGGGGAGTGTGGAATACCACATTAACATAATCCATAGAAGACCTTCCCATTCACAAATGTAGCCGTGCTGGGCTGATCGCCACAGCTCTGCAGGTGCACGTGCCTGCTCCTGCTTCTACAGCGCTGCGTGAGACCAAATGACACTTTTCTACAGAAAAACACCTGCTAAAACTCTGATTCAGGTAGAGACCTACATCTTACCTTGTTCATGCATTAGTATACAAGTGATTGTCCTGTCTGACTTGACCTACGGACATAAATAATGTGGGGCAATACTGTTAGAGGTATTTATAAATCGAGAAATGTAACTTTTATTACTGCGGTATTATCTTACACTTAAATATTAGACTGCCCTACCCTTAGTTCAGGTGAATTTATTTAATAAGTAAACAAAAAACAATGCCAAGAAATATATTTTTCTAGAAAATAACTTCAGTGTTCCTAAAAGTAATTTTAAAATGAACAAAACGGAGGCCTCTCTTAATTCTTTCCTCACTTTTAATTAGATTTAGGATCTCAAAGCTTGGGATACTGATTGTTCCGGTTAGGTGTAAAAATATAAGGTGAAATACGGGCCCATTTCTTTTTGTGACTGGTCAATACACTGGACTTGGCATCCAAATATATCTTGGCACCACATTGAGTGTGCATCTTAAAGGGTCATTGTTGCTGAATGGCAGCAAAGAATAACATCTAAGGTTCACCAAGTCTCTAAAACAACTGTTAGATGTTGTTTTTATCACCACGGAAAACCAGCTGATTGCATTGAATCATCAATTCAACAGCAATCCCTCACACCAAGCATGCATGTAGCGACAGTGG
>JAUZNJ010035570.1:0-12200 GCA_034780135.1 Jordanella pulchra
TAACTGGTTGAGAATAGGATGTACATACACGCTTGTTTACATTGTTGTTAGCATAAGCATGATCTACTAGGTGACGTTTGAGATATTCTGTAAGTACAGGGAAACAAAGAAAATATTAGAAATATAAGATCTAAGGGACAAAAAAATGTGTTACCTCATATTCATGGCCTCAAGCACAATTTTCTTTCCATCTGTACTCTTTTCTTTCTCTTGCCTTTTCACGTTGGCATTCTGAATATCATTAGTCAGTCTTGAGAATCCAGATGAGGATGCTCTCACAAAGAAATTTTAAATGACAGTGCCCTTTCCTGAAGGAAGAGTAAACACCCGAGGCGGCCACTGAAGTCTTTTCGTCCAAACACACATTTGCATTCAGTGAAAAAAAATAGCCAAGGAGATAAGCTGGTAAGACATAATGTTACCTTTCAAAGATGGAAAGAGGGGTTGGATTGACTAACTGTGAGGTGTGAGCCAAAGGCATGCTTCAGTATCACACAGACAGAGCAGGGAACACCATCCACTGACAAAAGTCCTTTCAGCTCGGCAGATATGTTTACTTTCCATTCAGTATTTCTAATCCTGTCTGAAAGCCTATCTTGAATGTCAGCCTTCTTCCTAAATTGGCTTGTGTTCTTCGTGATTGATTAAAGTACTGTAACCCAGCTTTATCAGACCCCCCCCACCCCCGTATTACTGCCAGCTCTATTAGGTAATGCATCCTTTGTTATTGTGCTGGTTGCCCCTCACCCACCTCCACACCCATCTTTGAAAAGTGCACTTATCCATTTACTGTGATACAAAACACTCAGCTGTAGCTTGCACCATGATAGCATGGCAGCCTTAAACCCAAAAAGGAGCACAGCTGAAAGCAGTTACATGTTGTGGATCAAAAATAAACTCTTTAAATCGGGTTCATATTTAGCATCAATTCCTAAAACAGTACCCAAATGTTTTAATTTCTATTTCTTGTTTTCAGTATTTTCACTGATATGACAGTGATAATAGAAAATAATCCAATGACCAAACCAATATAGCTGTAGTTTATGCATTCTAATGCTTTACTAATTCATTGCCATGGAGTGGCACACAGAGAGAGGAGATTGACCTCATGTTACTGCTGACGCCTGAGCCCTAGACATTACGCTTAAAGTGTCTCCTACAAGATGTAATTCAAGCAAAACACCCACAAGACACGTAGTACCAAACATGTTTCAAAAAACACCACTTTTTTGGATGGTTAATGTTACACACAGCAAAATGGCACTTTTCTGCAATCCTTACTACTTTCATACACATAATATTTATGTATTTAACATAGCTCTGAATTTATTGAACAAAAAGACACAGAGCAGATGGCCTGCATAAAGAACTCTGGGTATGAATTAAAATCCCATTTGTGTACTTAAAGCGGAGCACATTAATGACTGCACACTTCGAAGTAGGCCACGTCCAAGTGCTGCGGGCAAATGTGGCCTCAAGTTGTCTGAGCTTCTGAGAAAACAGCACACAAGACACACACTCTACAACACCACCGAATCTTTTCTTATCTTCTGTGCTCGTTTTACATCGAAGACCAGAGCAAAGACTGAAGTTTGGCACTCATAATTTAGACTACACATCTGCACTTTTAAACATTTGAAACATTTCCCAATCATTTTTTATAATGTATTCAGATCCTGAATTATTTGGAATTTGTGTTCGATTTTGAACTGTTAAAAGAGATTCCTAATTGATTTATAGGCATTCCTACTTATGCTCAACTTAATCTGGGATTCCTAACATATGGCATGGTATTTTCACATAGCTAGATCATTCTCATCTTTAACCCTTAGCTCCTTCATCAGTCTGTTTGAACTGATGCCGAAGCAGGGGTGAGTGCCTTTTAATTATATCCTGATGGAAAACACCATTAATTGTGACGGATAGTAAAAAATTATATATAATTGTATCTAAATCTTTAATATATACAATGTATTTTGAACTGTTCCTGCACTCAATAATAATATTCATTAAGTATTCTTTATAGATTCTTATTGGTCATAACAAATTCTTGAAAATACAACACTACCATGAAAAAAAAAGGAAAAATATGAAAGTGAAAACTGTGACATTTGTGGCAATTTCATTTTATTAATAATGAATGGAGAAAATTTCATAAGTTTCACTGTAAAATTGATTGTTGACCAAAGTCTGACAGATTTTTTTCTTTTTACCAGCATTTACCCATGAATCTTTATTCAGAAACCAATAAACACTGTACGTAACCTATTCAAAAGCACCAACCTCTGTTTAGGTGGAGGGGACGGTAGTGTCAAGGTTTTTAACAGCTGGTTAAGGAGTGCTGATAAGGTATTAGCATCAGATGGGAAGTCAAGGCTCTAAAAGACTTCCACAAAGTGCAAAAAGTTTCAAAAGTAATTTCTGCCTAAATATAGACAAGAAAATATGACAATAATAGCCCCATAGTTATTGTGGAGAAGGGATGTGTTAAATTTAGATGTACATTTGGTACAGGCAAAACATTTTTATGTTACCGCCCCTGGACCCCTAGACCTTGGGGACGTAACATAAGTGGGGGCTTGTCCGGGATACTTATTAAGGGGATCTCTTTGTCCAGAGAAAAAAAAAAAGGAGCCCGCACAGCCTCAAGAGGCCAGGGGCCGTAACAGATACCATAGACAGTTTACAAATGTTAATGATAAAATTATACCTTTGCAGGGATTAATTCCTCACATACTGTGCATGGCACAATATCACCTCTGCTACCAACATATATTACCGACTCAGCAAATGATTGCTCAAATCTATCCTGAAAATTATTCGAGATACAAAAGTTTTATCTAACTTCATTTTGTTCTTATCTTGAAAGTCATAGACTTAAGCAAAAAAGAAGAAACATCTATTGATTTTATTACTGTTAAATACATTCATAATTCCCCCAAATGCAGTTGGTTTTAGCATTGTGGTGTCTGTAGAACAACAGTGGGAGTATAACCAGCTGATAATAACAGGACATATTTGGTCAGAGCACCTGGCTGCAGTTGGCTGCCACACAGATATGTTTTTCATCGTTTGCCAGCTATAGATTTTAAAACATTAAGGGTTGTTCTTCATTTAGGTTCAAGTTGTGTCTGGGTATTTGTGTGACCAGAAATGTTCCCAAACAGAAAAATGTATCTTTCTTGTGAGCAAAGGAAATATCCAGAGGGCATTTTTAAGCCAACTCATCAGCACCGTGTAGCAAGAACTTGGAGAGAGAAATATGAGTGATAATACTCCACTCACACAGCAAGAAAAAACTATGTCACATACATTAAACACAGGAGTGTTATGAAAAAAAAAATTTAACCATGGTTTACCTTGATACTAGTAGCAACACACACTTTGGTAAGAGTTTACAAAGAAGGAAAAATTGGAAACCATTCACAACATTTGGATTATTGCCTCTAGACTTCTGCCCCATTTCTTTAAGGAGGACCAAAGGAGGAAAAGATTCTCTCAACATCTGGGTGCTATAGGTTTACACAGATTGAAAAGTAATTTCAGATCAGATTTAGCTACTTCAAATGAGACTTGGTGGTATATTATTTATTCATTTTACTCTTGACATTCATGTCTTGCCCTGAACTGTAAAAAAATTAGAAAATATTCCTTCTGCTTCGGAGCAGAGCAGATACAAGTGGGACAAGCTGTGGCTCACAGTAGGAAGAGTTTTATTTCCTTCTACGAGGGGAGGGATGTAGAAGAGATAGAACAACAAGGCTATTGTTGTTTTCTCACTTAGGAGCCTTGAAGCTTCCATGAGGAGAAAAGACAACAATGAAATTGACTGCATGCCTGCTATGAAATGCCATGTGATTACAAAGTGTTCCTGCAATTTTTATAAAGGCTAAAAGCGAAACCTTTTATACTGAGTTCGTCACCTATTATCAATATTTACCCCCTATTGTGAGCAGCAACTCCGACTTAATAAATGCTGTTAGAAAGTAAGGATTCCTTTGTGCATACGTGTGTGGGCGTCTTTTTATGAGTAGGCAAAGAAAAGAGATATAAATCAAGTATGCACTTGCAATAAGCAGGAATTTATTCCATTTTTGATTGAAAGTTCATACGCATGACATCACAAAAACAATGTAATACTGCAAGGATTTTCAGGAACAAAAGCATTTATTTTCACAAGTAATGCTCTTTTCCATCTCAGTTCTAGACCTCTTTCACCACTTAATCCATAAGTCCATAAGTCACTTTTTTTCTGCTCCCCTTGGACAGGCCCAAAAGAGCTTCTGTTGGCAGAAGATTGCCCCTCTGCTCGAGGGGTCAGCATCCACTACGTGGCTTGTGGCGACACTCTGGGACAAAAATCCATATGTACTAGATACAATGAGAAGATTTACCATGGAAGAGTGGACCCGCCTCCATGCAGGATTAAGCGCTTAAGATCTAATGATGAGAGAGGCCCTGTTTTTATTTGTTTTTAGCAGGCGTTTCATTCTTAATGGAATAGCGGCTGTGTTTTGTCTCCGGAGGGAACAAATGCTCATCAAAGGACGGCTTTGTCAAGAAATCCTTATAAACTCCTATAGCTATGTAGCACAACACACTTGCAGGATGAGTTAAGGGGAAATAGCAAAATGTCAATGGGAGCAACGGGAAAAAAATAAATCTAATTTACAATGTGAATATAGCCAATACAGTTTCATATCGTCTCTTTAGCAGAGACAGCTCATGATTGAGAAAGCAAAGAATTCCTAGGTGGGATTTTTACTCTTTTTATCAATATCTGGCTGAGAGAAGATTTGGGGGACTGAGAATGCCAAAGGCTGTAACTCTGTGCCAGGAGTTGTGTGGGATGTTTAGATGTAGGGGCTGGGGCTTTGTTTTATGGTGCCCTTGCTTGTCTTGACTTTCTGTGTCTATGAGGGATTTGGAAAATTTGCCACTGTATTTGGGTCTCTTTCTGTAACAGCAGCTCTGAGCCTGGTCTAAGCCAACTCTGGTGCCCTGAGATTATATAAAATATCCTCTGAGCCTTTCATCACTATATACATGCTCCATTGTTCAGGCTAATTTTTTTTCTATCTATGGCAGCATTTTGTTTTTGAGTCTTAGATGAAAATGGAAAACCTACAAAAGCCAAAATGCCAAGTTCATTCATTCTCTGTGAAGAAAACGAGGTCATTCTGTACTAAGACTTTTCTGGAAATTTGACAGTGGAGGAGGTAAAGATACCTTTTCTCGATCCAGTTGCTTGTCATTTGTGTCTCTAAGAGCATTCAACTTAAGAAAATGTAAGGCAGAAATCCACAAAGCCATTTACGCCAAAGGAAATATGTCATATACCAGTGTCTTTTGTGATAAGGTTCCCACATTTGTGTGTCTTTCAACATAGCATGGTGAGAAACAAAGGAAAAGATTTGGATTATTAGGTCAGTTCTACAGTTCTTTTTTACACACTAATCTGCTGCATAAATCACTTGGGTATCATTAGAATCAGCCCTGAGGAGTTTTCTGGTGGACTGTGTTAAGTGAGTGTGTGTCAATGGGTAAGCTGGCTTGTGACTTTCAAGAAGACTTTTTTTTCTTTCCCTCTAACAACCAATCAAGTAAAGCAGACTGGCAGAGCTCCTGAAATTTATTATCCAAATGCCCTTTGGCCTATAAAATACACCAAAACTTTAACTTCATTTAAACAATTCATTTCAGACTTAGGAGATAGAGCATCATGGAGAGGGGCTTCAAAGAGCTAAATTCAATATCCCGGTGGATTGTTATTCTTGAACAGCAAACAAATAACTCCATTCAAAATCCCCTTGCTGAACATATTATTAGGTGCCAGGAAATCAAAAAGCTTCAACAATAAATGCTGATTGTCGCTGTTTGCTTAGAGATCGTAGCATTCTGTGGGATTTTTTTAGATGCACGGAAAATTGAGCGAAACAGGTTTGGATTCAAAGAGGACGTGATTAAAGAGAATAAGAGACAAGAATGCCAGCAAGTTCTGGGCTGTCAGAAAATGTTGAATCATTTAATAATCTTCAGCATGACACAATATCTACTTCAATGAAACATCACAAAACAGTGGAATCGAGGTGAAGGCAAAACTTTGGAATGCTGCTCAGATGGCTTTGCACTCTGCTTTTTGTTTGCGTGTTGGCCTGTAAAGCTGCAAGCATATAGTGAAGCTGTAGCTGTCCATAGTATGAATTAAACAAACTTGGCAGATTTCTTTTTGTCTGACTAGCTTTCTTTAGCTCACAGCTCACTTGTCAAAAGACTTATCCGCTCTTACCGTTCTCCACCTCGGCCATTTTCCTCTTGTTTCTTTTCAATCTCACCTCTTCCTTCTGTCTTTCCTCTTATCCTTGATGATCCCCTCTCCTCTTTGGCTGCTTTCAGCAAACCGCTTCTATCCAACAGTATCAATTCGCTACCCTGCTCCAGGAAAGGAACTGCCCACCACTATTATGTCATTCAACACCTGTACTTAAATAGTGTTGAAATTCACAGAAGTGGCCTGGGGAGACACAACCACTACAAAAACTACAACTCTGAAGTCTATCTTTTAAATCTAGTTCTCTGTTTCAAATACTGTGGACATACAGCACCTTGAATAAGTATTTATAGGACCTAAACATAATCCATATTATGTCATCTTGCAACAGATTTAAGGTATTTCAGGCTAGGATTTAATTGGACAGAAAAACTGGTAGTGGCACAACAATCTAAAGTGAAAGGAAAACGATACATGGATTACATTTTTTTTTTTGTCTACTATAAACAATTGAAAGAGGTTTTTGTGTGTATTCATTCCCATGAGTTGATAATTTTACAATTATGACTAAAAGTCTTTAAGGCAGTTTCTGGAACTGCTTTGCCGATTAACTAAGACTAAGGTTTTCTACAGAAATTAGCTCAAAATAGCTCAAGCTCAGCCTGACTGGATGGAAAAAATCTGTGAACATTAATACAGTTTACCAATTTCTAATTTAGGATTAGGTCTCAATATAATTTAAGTTGTTGTGAGACTTTAACCATTAAATTCGAACTTTCCCTGTATTTTTATTGGTTTTCTGTTAACAGGTAAATTTTGCCCCAGTTTCAAGTTTCTGTGGCCTCTGGCAGGCTTTCTTTCAGTAGTACCGTGTATCAGCTCTATTCACCCTTAAAGCTGCAGTAGGAGTTTTGAGCAAACTGTAGACTTAGCCTGAAAATTTGAACAAGCACCACCTATAGGTCCCTCCCCCTTAGTCTCTGCTGAGCTGCAGTCCTTCAGCTCCTTCCCAACAGAAGAGCCTTCTGCTTATAAGCACGACTACCGACGAATGGAACCTTTACTGGTAGGGAACAAAATCAAAGATACAGTATGCTTTAAAATGATGCACATTGGCAGAACACTGACAATTATAACCTTGAACAGAACATGCTGTGTTAAGGAGGGGTATGAGCAACAGTTAGACAAGCATGCAAATACATTCCTTCTGGCTCTGATTGGTTCTTTCTCTTTTTTAAAATTCAGATCTGCAAATTGTTCAACCACTACTATTTATCTCAACAAGTTGTCCTGCGTGTGCTATAGATTGTGCCAGCTTAAGAGTTGTCATGAGACCCTCAATGATACCCTAAATAATGTTTTCTTTGCCCACCCTGGTAGTTTAGTTGGACAGCAATGACTTAAGGTGTCCCAATATGGGAATTTTGTGTTGATCTACCACATAAAGTCCGAGTAAAATTCTTTAAAGTTTGTGGTACCTTATGATAACATGTGAAACAGTAAAAGAAGTATGAATGTGTTTGAAGAACTGTAACACATAAAAAAACAAAACTTACCAATCCATTTTTAAATTTCTTGCTTCCATTTTTTAGCCCACAAGAACCAAATGGGTTCAAAGTCACAGCTTTATGCAGATATTATGCGATTAACAGCTTTTGGGAAACATAATTTGTGGCATATTAGCAAAATCCCACAAATCTCATCTGCTTAAAGGATCAGAAAAGTGCCTACAGGACTTCTTTAAGTCTTTATGTTCCCCCACATTGACAGATAAATCAAATAATGATAAAAAATAAATAAAAGTCTACCCCAAAAGCTCCTCCCTTCAACGTTACTTTCTTGAGTCAAAACTGCTGTCATAATGACCTAAAGCAACTACTTCATCAAGAGCTTCCATCTTAAGAGAGTAAGTCAAAAGGCTATTTCTGTAATGACCTAGATATGCAGGTAAGTCTCTCTCTGTGTCATTGTAATGAGTTGCTGCAAATCAAAGAGAACACAGGAGTCAAATGGTCTATTTTGCCTTTCTTCACAATTCAACATTTTATTTTCTCTTCAGGTTATAAATACATAAATGATTCGAGTAATTATCTGAAATTAATTCAAACAGACGGAACCTGCCTTTAAAATTAAATTGGTATGATAAAAAAACAAAAACCCTTCGCCTAATTTCCTTTTTTGGTGGTGTTGTCAGATAAATATCAAGTCAATTTCCTGGAGCCTGTTCTTAGAAAGAAAGATGGCATGATGATGGTATCATTGGAAGAAAGCTATAATAGTGGGAGACGGCTCCTTTGGGGAAGAATATGGGCACAGATGGGCCATGAGCTTGATAAAGTAATTTCTCTCTTCTCAAAGTCTATCAAGAGGCTTTGCCAAGATGGCAAGAGATATAAATAACCAACAGTTAGAATCAGGTGTATATGTACACCTCAAAACAAATCATAGGTAGTGTAGGTAGTGCCTTTCACGGAGGTATTCAGGAGGGTTTGTTAACTTTTAACCACTTTTAAATCTGATTTGATTTTTGTATGTTACGCTTTTGGATTAAACATTGTTCTTTAAACATTTTTTAACATTGGATTTTGGTTTAAACATGATCAAAACTGATTGCAATCTGTTTTTATATAAAACTGGAATGTACATCCTTCATTTGCCCTTCCAAAGTTTACAACACAAACAGAGGCAAGACGGAGAGGGCATGCTGGCAGTAAGTAAAAATCCTTATCTAATTTTTTATGTGATGGTATAACTATAGCTGTGGGGTGAGCAGGAAAGGGTGCCTTGCTCTGGAGCACTTCAGCTGCTCAGCATTTATCATTCCCTGGGAAGCTCATGGGCTCACATTATTCTGCTGGGCAGAGTGAAACCAGCCATTTCTGGTCACAAGACGACATTCCAGCCTCTGAGCTGCAGTCACAACAGTAACCTTATAAAAGGAATAGGACACAATGGCTGCAGAGATATTGGATCACATTCATACTGTAGCCACAGGCAGCTCTATAAAGAGGCTCCTGTAAACTTGGTTTGGAGTGTGGTTGGATAGACAGAGACACAAGCACAAATTCAGACATGTCCTCCAAATATAGTCTGGGATCTATGGAAGAGGCAAGGCTTTTGTCATTCTGTTCAACAACCATTAGATCTGGGTTTATATTAACCAAAACATTGGCATCAATAGTTAAGCAAGGGAGTATATTTTTATTCCACTTCCCAAAATCTGATCCTGCTTTCATTAAAGTTGAGGGTTTAAACAGCTTTAACTCTACTAATTCATATATAGCATGAAAAGAAGGATCACATTTACTTTATCAAGTGATACATTTCAGATTGTTGAATGTATTTCAATATTTAAATTGAATCCCATTTCTGGAGTATGTAGATAAAGTATCTTTCTTTAAATGTTAGTAAATGAAGAACAGGTTGCAAGTTAAGAAGCATCTGTCACCTCTCTTAATGACCAAGGAACAGCAGGTGTTCCCAAAAATGAAGTCAGTCTGACTCCTTGGCTAACTGTCTCCCTTTTTTGGCATCCAAAAATCTCCATAGTAATCAGATGTAATGAACAATGGTAGGAAATCCACACATTAAAACTCCAGTCATGTGACCTAGAATCAACTCAGTCTTTAGTCATAAATGTAATGATTTTAGACTCGACCTAATAACTTCATAAGAGACGTTGGATTTGACTTGGATTTCAACATCAGTGACTTATTAGAATTTTTAGAATCAGTAAATGTGAGATTTAATTAATGTCAGACAGCTTTTATAAAATTCCCAGAACACATACATGTAACACAAGAGAATAAAAAACTATATGAATTAAGTTCCTTGGGAAGAATAAAAAGTGATTAAAAATAAGTACTTTTAAGTTAGAAAAACATGTGGGCTGAAAAATAAACATCTAACTTCTTCATGACTTTGAAGTTGTATAAAAAAACATAGTAATGCTAAAAAAGAAACTAATTAATTCTTTGTATTAGCTAAAAAAGAACTTTTTAATGTGTTTGCTCATCTTGGAACATGGAAAAGTCAAAGCTTTAAATGAGTACATTGCGATACTGTACTTTGAGTTTAAACCACAAAAAAATAATTCACTGGCACATAACAGCCTTATAATCATATAATTGCAAAACTATTTGACATTCATTCTAAAACTGTTTTTTGATTAATTTGAGCTATGTTGCATACATTTATTATAATTGTTGTTTATTGTTATGATGATTGTTATATTGTTATCTAATGCTTACTTTGCAAAACAAAATATGAAACAAATTACAGGACCTTAATCCTACATAACTGACTAAATTACACATTTAGCCAAAAGACTAGTTTGGGATTTGAGATTAACAGTTTAAGACTTGCATGCCTTTACATGGGACTTGACTTGAGTATTCGGTGGACAGGATAAAGAGTTCTTAAGATTTTAATTTAGGAATGCATTGAAGTATAGAGCTTCACATTTAGGTTTTAGGACACACTGAACAATTTTTTGGTATTCACAGATGTTAGCTGCCATCAATGTTACTGTTACTGTTTCTGGGAAAAATAAAACACATGCATCCAAAGATTTTAAAATGCTAGTGTCCTGCTGTGGGTCTTGGATTTGGACCCAATCAGATAGACACAAGCAGCACAGTAAGTTGAAAAGTTTTACAAAAAAAAAAAAAAACAAAACAACAAATTTACATAACTGGCATGAAGTAGATGAAGCAAGAGTACCAGCAAATACAGACAGTGACATCAAAGCAACAATTAAACCTAAGAATAGAGTCCAGTGACAAACAATGGGAAACTGGGAACATTAACAACAAGGGGAACAGGTGAGGAGCAGTTAAACTGAATGAGCTTAAATCATCATTGTGGACGTTTAAAAGGTAAGTCTTATTTTTTATTTTCCATATACCCTTACAATTACACAAAAAGTAAAATTAGCTTTCCTCTACTTAATGCAGTTGCCTCTATAGGATCCAGAGTTAGATTTTGATAGACTGAATGCACTTAGCATGTGCATAGGTGTGACCGGCTGCGCTCTCTGGATCACCTGAATACTTTGCTGATTCTCTACAGCATCGAGAAAATGGGGGCAATGAATGTGAAGATGGATCAAAAAATATCAACCATGGGTGCACCTTTAACCCCATTCCAGACTTCACACAAGAGTAAGAAAATAAAACTGCAAATTGCTAATATGGTGGCTAATTGGCAACATAATAAGACAAAGGTAAGTATTGGGGAAACTCAGTGGCAGAAGACAATCATTTTCCTCTTCTCATGCAGGTGCATAGCAATGGTGTTGTTTAAGGTTTTCACCAGAGGGGGCAAACATTTGCAAAAACTCAGCAATTTTTGTTATTCTCCTCTAAATGGATGGTGGCTATGGCCAAAATGTAAACAGAGACTGAAAAGAAACAATTCAGTTAGTATATGTCTTATGGGAATAAACTATGAAATTTAAAGGATAAACTGAAAAAAAAACCCTCAAAATAATAATGAAAACTGGGACATGAGCCAAAGAGGTCCAGACCTTGACAATACTGAGCAGGAAGGAAAATAAACAAAAAAATAAACAACAAAAAAAATAAACTTAGAGATTTAAATCATGACAGCTTGGGTCTTCAGAAGTACAAATCATTTTTTTTATATATTAAGTATTCTTTATCAGTACGATGCAATGTTACAATTGGGACTCCTTACTACAATACTTGTGTGCCAGCTGCAGGTATGTGAGGTAATTGTCTAGTCTGAGAGATGCACTGCTCATGCAATATAACTATTGCTAAGATGTCCTTAAAATCCAGGGAAGCCTGGAATATCTGTTTGTCAAGGTCTGTACAGTGGGGAGAACACGCATTTGATACACTGTTGATTTTTCAGGTTTTCCCATTTGCAAAGCATGTAGAAGACTGTAATTTTTATCATAGGTACT